>JAHXRV010009954.1:0-21948 GCA_019904355.1 Psilocybe tampanensis | reverse complement strand
TCGAAAGCTTGTTCTCCCTGTTCTTTTTTAGTACACTTTGAAGTATTGATTTGTATCCAGACTCATGATCAATAATATATATATTTTTTAAAAAAAAGGACTCGGAGATTGCCATGCGAAGCAGTGGCCCACCTTGCAAGTTTTCTTTGGAGAAAATTGTGAAGGACAAACGCGTCATAATCTCATCAGATATAAACACCCTTTGCACATTGTTCCTTCTCCCAAGTTTTCGTCCCCTACGACCATGCAATACAAATTCATCGTCTTTGCCCTTTCCCAAGTAGCTGCAGTTTTGGCGGTAAGTTTTGCGTGTTTACAGTCGTTATTTCCGTCATACTAACCAAACTCTGTAGTTGGAGGCTAGGGATGCCCCAGCAGTCTTGACGGCGGTCCGAATTTACCACACCATCGTTGACCAGCCCCCATACCTGGTCGAGGCGACTTCGACTGTGGTCTGGACGTACGTTTGAGACCTTTCAACCCGAATAAAAAAAGAACTGACTTGCCGTGATCATCAGCCAAAGCCCAAGTGTCTCGGTAGATCAACCAACAACCGCTCCGACCCCGACACTCGTGAGTTGATCAATTCGCAGGTACGTGATGTTTGATACCTTTGACGTGCATGGAAGTGAAAGCCCTCTAAAATAGCGCTCTAGCAAGGTCATTCTTCAATGCTGTACCGAAATGATTATGTTTGTCAGATGTACGGCGACTTCTCCTTTTGAATACAACATGATACTCTATGACTGTCAGACGAATTTATGAGAAACCCATGAATGGACTGAGGGACTAAGGACATACATCTTGTTTGGATACATCTTGAGGCCTGAGGTCTGACCGCCTGATCGCGTAACTTTGACACTGACAAAAGAGAAGATTGGAGACTGGGTCGGCATGATCCTTCCACCACAGCCTATTTTCACGATATTGCTAATGCGACAACGTTGGTTGGCTCGGGGGCGTACGATCGTGGTATATTTGGTGCCAAACGGGCCCAGGGACGTGTTCTTCATTCTCCTAGCAGCAGGCTCAGCCGCATATTACAGTCTGTGAGAAATCTGGAAGAGAGAGACCGTGGCGGAGTAAAAACTGAGAGCAGCCGAAATCGCACTCCTCAACTGAGAGCGAGTACGCGCATGACAAGATCCTGATGACCATGTCGGTTCCGAGTGCACGAAGAATGCCGTTCCATGCAGGGTTCGTTTTCTTTCTTGAGATATGAATATATTTGCCATATAAAAGGTTGACTTTGTCAACAATCGCCTTGCTTGAGCTGCATTTAAACCGATTCCATGCGAATACAAACTTACGAACTTCCAACACTATAAATCAACTCCATATACATGTCCTGTTGGTGTCCTGATGACTTTTGTAACAGGTTTTCGATGTATTATAAATGTAACTTATGCACAGAAAACACAGGTGGCAAGAGCCATTGTATACAGCAGTGCAGCCACATGCTAGGATTGAAAATTCGATACGGATGGGAAGCCTTTTCGTACTTGTTTCGTACGTCAACCACCGCGTCCTACAGGCTACTACCGCACACGAATCCACCGTGTTTTGTTTGTCACAACAGATAATTTATAATATTTGTTTCAAACAAACATTGTCTCAACTTTCAAAAACCAGTCTACCCAGACCGTCTTTTGTTTGGTCGGCACAAATAAGAGGGTATTTCCAGGTGGGGGACGCCTTACTTATCAGCAAGGCGATTTGATGAGAAAATGTCTGTGTAGATTGGGGAAAATAGACAGAGGAAATGTATTCAGGATCCACGATGATGGGAGTTGAAAGCAAAGGAGCAAGCGGCGGGACACGGAGCGGTGACGACAAGGGCCTGACAAATACGAGCAAACAGCCGACTGTCGGGTCCGAGAAGCTGCGGGCTTGGCAAAATCTCACAACTCTCACTGGCACATATCTCTCAGACTCTCACTGCAGAAACACAACAAAGGCTTGACAACGGCCTCAGTGGATTTTACGGACTCCTTATACTGTCCCGGATAACAGCTTTTTTGATATCTGATAGATAATGAGTATAACTACTGTCAGTGAGCCTCAGACGTTTTGCGATGTCCTCTGGAATACTTAAGTTTATCTCCCAACTATTTTAAGAATGGTCAAATTCCTGAGTCTCGATTCGTAGCGGAAATAAGCACGACAAGGAGCCTTTATGATGATCATTGTTCAGACAAATATAAATGATAACTTCAGGTTGCTCACTTCCCACCACAGGGCAGAATGGAAACAACAGGACATGCCGCGAGAGGCGTGCGCCATGCCGCACTTTTAGTCTGATGAATGTCGTCGTCCTGAACGGGGGTGAGGAGGTCTCTACATATAGATTAGATTTATATCATCCACGTCTGGTACTCCTCCTGTCAACTGCCATCAGCCGACCACCACGAAAGTTCTCTACAACACCATGACCCCTACTTCCCGGCTTACTGATACGGAGATCATCGTTGATATTTTGAGAGCGACACCGGCAGCATCAACAGAGTCATCCGAAAGCTTATAACGATTTGACAAATAATGCAGACATAAGTCGTCTCCGAAGATTCTCCTGGCTTTGCATTTGTACATGCCTCAGGTCAGCACCTAATTGCATCTTTTGAGGAAAATGGGAATTTTTCAATGACCCAAGGTTCACGCAACTCTTTTTACGGGAGCAGCGATGCTTGTGGCGACAGCGTTGAGTCAGCCTTGAAGTTCTCGGCCCGTGGAACTTTGGCCCGACAGTCGTTGGTTTCCCACTTGCCAATTTCACGGCGCAGGAATCGGCGCAATGACTACGACAGTCAGCCCTACACGGTTGAAAACCTGCGAAGCTATCTGATAGCTACTCCACACCTCAAGGTTATGCATCCCCACACTGACATATGTCCTCTTCAACGCAATGAAACACAGGCTCATGCGACACCACAACGTACAACCTCACCTTATTATTCGCCATTAAGATCTCCATTTGGTCCCTATATAATCGCCAAATGTATAATTACCTTTTAATTTTCCATAACGAGTGTACGCAGCAGCCAACTTTGGTCAAGCAATCGATGCGTCCCCTCGGGCATTGAGGACGAATCAATTGGCAATAAAAAGACAAATAACTTGGGAGATATCACTCTTGCGGTCCGAGTCCTTCAATTATTCTCTGATTAGATTGGACCTAATTGGTTAGTATCTCAAAGACCCGGCCAATCAACGACATCAAACGTGGTGAGCGCTTAATTACCGATGCTGTCACAGAGCAAGGGGACAAGTCTCGCTGACTCTGGCCTGTGCCTTGGGGCAATGTCTGTCGGACTCTGTTCAGCTCACCCGTTTGTGTGATGCAGATTGTGGACCTGTGGTGGATAAGCATCTACGTATGTATAGACATAGGCCTGCCTGAATTCCAGTCTGAGGATATGGAGTGTGGAACTGATCTCGCTTATTCGCTTTACCCGCACTGGTTTTATTCAAGTATCAGTGGTGTCCTGGTGTCCCAAAAATATTTATGCCATCCATCCTCTTTGAGATAGACCACGAGCAAAATTAGCAAGTTTATAACTTTGAAGCAACGGGACGGTGAACGGCACTGGGCGCTTAGAAACAGTTCTGCTGATGGGTCATCTTCGAGATGTAAGTTGAGACCCGAAGTCGGTGACTCACGGCAACCCATAGCAATGAAGCAGGTCAAGGTACACCCTTCAAGTTGTGTCTCTCAGCCCTCAGGCTTATCACCTCTCCCAGGATGACAAATGGTATTGCTCTCTCAACGCTCATCTGGTCCGGGAATGTCCCTGGAGTGTCATCATCGATCCACGTTCAATTCCGCGAGGATAACAGTCAGTGCATTTCTGGTCAAGTGAGGCTGAAATAGATGCCGTATGACGAGTTGGGTATCTACAAGGAGATTATTCACGACGCCTAAAACCGTCTTGTAGGCGCAACCTACGCCACCGAAGATCAAGGACTCGTAAACCTGCGAAACAGAAAGAATGTTGTTAAAACAATAAAAAGAATTGGAAGAAACGAATGTGCCTACGGGCCTTGAAAATATCCCCAACCAGTAATCATAGGCGGCCGAGAGGATTAATTAACAAAGAGTTATCAACGACACGGTCCCGAACACCAGAGCGGACGATAACAGAGATCCGCCGGTCCATGAAGACTTAGATAGCACACCACTCGAGCTCGTGGGTGTAGCACTTGCCTTTCCCTTCGTTCCAGAGGTAGAAGCAGCTGATGCGGCCCCCTTGTTCGTCTGAGCAGGAGGAAGCCCCCCTTTCTCATCCTCCGCAAATGGTTGATCCCAAAGCATGTATGGTTGGGTGATAAACGTTCGATCCGCCGCCTTGAGATAGGCGAGGTATTTTCCTTCTGGATCCCCGTACACTGAGGCCACTGCAGCGACGTTGGGGTACAACTCCGATGCGTAGCTGGTCTCACCGCTCGTCTTCGCTGAGATCGTCATTGCGAAGTCCAAGGCGGATTTGATGGTCGTTCCGCCGGGTGTGGTCTTGTTCCAAGCATCTGAGGAGCCTGAGGGATCCGCATATTGATCCAGTCGTGCATTTGTCTGTGATAGATAAGAGATAGGATCGATAAGATCCGGAGATATGAGGGACAGATGAAAGTCACTTACAATCATAGCGGCGAGATTGTACGCTCGGTAGTGGTACGGCCGAGTTCGAGCTGCTTCCAAGGGCTAATTATAGTAGAGCGATGTTTTTAGCTTTGCATTGAAAAGTCTAAGAATAGTGGCACGCGCCTGTTCTCCGCTCGAAGAAATCTGACCCAGATAGATGCCGTTGAAGTACTCATTCGTGACAGCCTTAGCGCCCGGCAGGTCATTAACCAGGATTTTCAGAGCAGCAAGTTGGTTGAAATAAAAAGTGCCGTGGTTACTTCGGGCCATCATAATACGTTAGCATAGGACATATTGAAGGATAAAGGTCGTAAATACGCACTTTGTGGCTTCCTTTTCCTCGATGGCGATCTCAGCATTCTCAAGCCAAGTTATGTACTCCTTCGACCACGCAACCAACTTGTTATCCAATTCCGTCGTCCATGCACTACTCTTTCCTTTGCGGAGGATCAAGACGGCGGTCGTGACTTTGGCCATGGCTTTCAAGTCCCTGGAAGAAAGCAATTAATCATTCATAGTGAATGAAAAATGGTAGGTACACACAGTACGCCCGTATGAGTCCCGGTCTGCCCAGTTGGACCACGTTGCATCTGAGCATAGTTCAGGTTGGGATTCATGCTTGTATCAGGATCGAGGAACCAAGCGCGTATGAATCTAACTATGGCCTGAAGTCAGCAAACAGCAAACATATGGTTTAGGAATGCAGAATAGAAAGGGAGACGAACCAGCGTTGGCCTCATACGTGTCCCTTGCTGACGATGTCTCCAGGACCCAAGCGATAGCGTTGTAAAACGTAGCCTCAGCGAAGTCTTGGAAGTCGCCCACGTTGTTGATAAGTCGACCATCTGGGTTGAATTGGCCATCCCGGCTGACGTACTTGCAGGTGGTCCAGACTGAAAGTGAATAAGCGATCATATTCCAAGAAGGTCCTGCTCCGTTCATGAATGCAATGCTCACCTTGTTCAGGAGTCAGAGCAGTTGTGTTCCCAGCGTCCGAACAATCAGGCCACCAACTGCACGCAGAGCAAATTTTCAGTTGAAGAAGTGATGACCATAGAAAAGCCTGCCTTACTAGGGTGCCCAACTCATATAATCATGTTTGTTGCCCGACGGAGGTGTGACCGATTTGTTGATGACAGCTACAGTGGAAGTTTGGAACGCGTCGATCAAATTTCGGTCTCGTCCAATGACGAGCGTCTAGGGACTCACACCATGGCCCTTTAGCTGCTAACGTTTTCGCCCACGCGATCGCGGTGCTCTGCGCGCCATACGTGTGATTCCCAAAGTTTTTCGACAAAATGTAATCGGGATCGACGAAATCGTTGGCATAGGCGGTCTGAGCGAGGACATTGGTAGGGAGGATGGTAAAGAGAGCGAAGAAACAAAGGAAAGTGGTGCGCATGCTGGACATGCGTCTTGTTGGCAGTTGGGGTTGGTGTGGGGTGTGGTTCGGAAGAAAGAAAGAAAATACATATTTTCCTCCTATAAATGTTGTAGCCGCGATGATGACTGGTATCCGCGCTGGGCGGTATCCTTGGCATTGTCGGACCCATTTAGGTCTCACTTCGCACGTCTTTTGAAGGTCTCATGAAGAGGGCGATTGTTATCAGCAGTTGTCTGTGGACTATGACTCCTTGAAATGACGACGCTTTAAATATTTAAGGCCAATGTCATTTGAGGGAACGATGGACAACAAACGATAATCATCTTCACCGAACAACGCGGTGACAGTCCAGTTGAGAACTCAATGAGAACTGGAAGAAGTTGAAATATCTGTTTTATTACTCGGTGTAATCAGAGATTCTGCCAATGTACTCAAGATTTGCTCAGTTGCTCAGCCCGTTCAGCGCTCGATCAAGCGCTTGTGCACAGGCTTCCGAGGGCCCCCGGGTACGCGCTAATATTCGCTGGCCTCATCATGCCTTATCCCATCCCGTCCATTTAAATTTCATGCACCCTCTTCATTTGCAATGTACAAGAGTGTACAAGTAGTCGGTGGGTAGAGCGTGGTATCATTGGTACATTCACCAATGCCCGTCTATGCCCGTCTATGTCCGTGGAGCTGTCAAGGCCTGTGCAAGCTAAAATCAAACTGCCAAGACAGACAACAGACAAATTGTTTTCATCCTTATCACTTCGAGTCAACTGCCAAGATTTTGTAACAACACACTGCACGAGAGTCTGCGGGAGTCTTAACAGCTATGCAGATAGTCGCAATGGGAAGTTGGAACGTGATGATTTACTGTAAATCGCCGCGTTGTCCCGGGCGGGATCATAGCTCAAACGAGCAATTCTTTCCTGAATAGGATAATTCGAGGTTCGGCCTCCGCCAGAAATCGCCAGTGATACTTAGTAAGAATGCACGATCGTTCACAGTCCGAAGCCGTTTATTGAGCGGCACTTTGCAATTTCCTTTCAACCCATAAATATAGCCTGTACTCTTCATTTTGACCCAGAGGTATCATTTAACGAAAAAATAATAATACAAAATAAGAAAAAAATCCACGACAAGTCGACGCATCGAGAAACTAAGTAAGAGTCTACTATACCATATTATTATTCCATGTGTCATGGAACGGTTTACTACTAGAGGGGGTCACTGGGGAATCAAGTTCATATTCTTGTGCAGGGCTCACAGGTGAGCGTTTCGAATCGAATGTTACTGGCGAGGTCGTTGAATTAGTGTTGTCTTTGGACATCGTGCCACTGACAGTGCCACTAGTATGGCGAAATCGGAGCTTGTCTGGAACGTTCACTCTGTCGGTATAGGCGTCTGGGCGATCGTTGGTTCCTTTCAGATTGAGGAACATGCGGCAGGATAGGATAACTTGGAACATGATCGTCGGTCTGTATACATAAAAAACCGGGAAATCCGTGAGTAGATAGGACAGTTAGACATGGAATATGGATACGCACGCGAGGTTGAAATCCCGCAAAGTCTCCGGAGCGATGACAAAGATCAGCACATTAACGATGTTCATGGCCAAATTTGCCAGGAAGTATAATAATCCATCGTGCCAGATAATGGTGAAGAGAGGGGTTTTTAGGTCGCGTCTCCAGAGGTCGTATGCTTTCCAAGCAATTAGTCTACTTGCTTCGGTGAGTGCGGACCCAGAGCAGGATTGCGAATAAAAGCGCACAGAAACGTAAACAGATCATACAACAATGGCATTGTCTGAGAAAACGTCGACCATTAGTTAGATGACTTTAGATCAGATTACTGACTTACGAAGTATGTGGTCAGCCAACCAAATGGCCCCGTCAATGCCCCACACGGTGTCTGTGTGCCTGGGGGCCCAGTCACCGCAGGTGAAGAAATTGTGCTGATCGACACCCCACCAGTAACAATCTCCCCAAATAAGATTGTCCACAAGGCGTACCCGACTACTTTGTTTCTGCCGTATACCTAGAATGCCGCAAGATTGAGTCCTGGTAATAACATCTCCATGGAAAACCAATTCACGCACAGCATAAACCCGGTTTCCGAGGATGAGTTGAGAGAGTACAGTGGAGATCAATGCGCCAATGGGCTCAAGTAAGTATACCTCTAAGATTCAGCGTGATTGTCAGCAAGTCGGCCTACGCAGTCAAGCGCCCAGTTTACATGACCCTGTAACATATACTCACGTTTGCATGCGGAACGGCTCCATACACTCGTCGCTAGGGAGATGACGAAACTGAATCTGTTGGATTTACCAATGAGATCACGATCAGCAAAGGACATCCCTGGATCGACTCAACTGGAAAAGCCCGAAATACCGATTAGCTGAAAGCGGGCAAAGTTAGTTGGAGCAGGGGCGAAATAGGACGATGAGCCAAAGGTTTACCGATATACATGACGCTGGACAACTAGATTTGATCGGTGTGATTAGAGAATTATCGCTCTGAGATTTGGCCTGTCACTCACATTCATGGGTTTCCTCCAAACCAATCGATACTCTTTGGGAGCGGAAAGGATCCATTCCCAAGCATAGATACAGAAACTGGCGTTCAACTAATTAGCTTGAATGAAATAATTCGTAGAGAACGAGTACCAACGCTCCGACTGCCCATATCAGAATGGCCTGTCCTTGCTTCTGCTTCACCAGTATGTCGTGCGGTATTGTGGGGATCTGAGGGGCTCCTGTCATGTTTCCTGAGACTGGAGTGTCCATCTTACTGAGGAGAAGGCCAGAAGCTCAGAGAGGATCGTTAGCTAGGGGGTGGGGGGAGAAAATGACGGAGGGGATTGAGTGAAAAGGAGCCCCGTTCTAAGTCCAGGTGTATTTTATCTGTTCTGCTCTGGCTTAGAATTCGTGATAGACATCACTCTTCATGATCACGAGCCTCCTGTCAAGGAATAGATAAAACGTTTTAGAAATTGTTGCCGTTGGAATAACTTCAGGCACTACACCAAGCTCCTGATCTGCGTCGCGAAAGATATCCCCTGCTCCCGCCGTTCCTTCTGAGTACAGTGAAAATTGCTCTCATTGGCCCGGATGTGAGGGATAAATTTTCCATAGTCCAATATCATGGACACTCTTGCATATCAGTTTGATCGACGGGTAAATTTGACAGCTTCACACTTCTCCAAATGTTGGTTCGGAGCAAGTTTGGAGTATAAGAAAGGATACTATACAACGGCAGTGTGAGGCTCTGGTCCTCTTCATAAAGAAACTTGACTTACACGCCCATATGTGGTGGCGATTCTGTAGATAGCGGTGGGAATGAAAGGCTGGATGAGGTTTGATACAAAATTCAAGAAATGATGGAGGCGGCTTGAAGGTGGCCAAGTGCCTGTGAAAGGCACGTGGGAGTGTCGGGCCGTATAAGCGGAAAGGGACTTGAATTAGAACGATGAGGTTGAGGGCCTTTTGAGGCCAAGTTGACGCTCTCGAGAGCGGAGGAGCGTCAAAAATGTATGTAATTGCGCGAAGCCTTTCATCTGTACGTGCTCGAAACATATCATTTATTGTTCGCCCTGCCCAGGTTCTCTATAAATGCCAAAAGAGTGAGTTCGTAAAGGTTTCGCACATAATAACACAGCCAAAAAAGAAAAGATATTGGCACTTGATACTCATATGTAGAGGGCTGTACAGAGAAGGTCGAGCTGTAGGGGACGGTGGCTTCGACACTTGTTTCAACCAATTTTTTGACTGCCAGTTGTCGGACTCTGATCTATCGGTACACCGGATCAACGTCCTCCACATGCCTGCCAGGGAAAAGCGGATCGCGCAATAACTCCCGAAAAAGATTCCAGTTGAAGGTTGTGGTCCAAAATATCGCAATTTATTATCACTCGCCGGCGATTTAACATACAACTGCCAGTGTCAGGAGGTGGTTCGCACTCTGCCTGTAAATGTGCTATAAGTAGTGCAATCGTGACGTCAGGTTATCGTGGTCTTGGGCATTTTTCAGCTTGGAAGGTGAAGAGTGGGTCCTTGGAGTATGAGCTAGTATGAGATAAAGCCCAAACTGATGCGATCACTGAAAAAGGAGATAATAAAATCAAAAGAATCAGACAAAATGAAGAAAAGGGAGGCTCTTGGAAGACATCAAAGTTTCAACATGCCGGATCGTGATGTTGGGTGGAGGCTCGTCAAAGGATCGAATGTTACTTTCCTAGCGTCTCCCTGTTTCTGTGTATCGGGATGATGAAGCTGTCCCAAAAAGGCCGCGTACGAGCCGAGTATGGTCTCATCGCACCACCCCTCAGGCGCAGAGTCGAAGTTGTACCTTCCACGATGAAGGGATCATAGACATCAGGAGATTCCGATGACCATTCCGGACCCCACGTTGTGGGAGTGAAATCCTCGCCGTCAAAGGGCGAGCTTGCTTGCATAATGGAAAGATCGGTGTACTGGGAAGAAAGGAAAACCTTCAAATAAGCGACCCCTTCGTCGGCACCGACAGGAAGGCTTGAAAGGTGTGTGGAGTTGGATACATCACTGAAGAGAATATGTCCACCGGAAGGCAGACATGGATCGAGGGTTACACCATCCCTTTCGTCATTGATGAAGGGTGGCTTATATAGAGTTTCTAATCCAATTATGAGCCAAAGCAATCAACCGTAGATATTCTTTCAAGACTCACCGATACTCAAGTCGAGAGGATCAAAAGCAAAAACCCAAGCATACAACTTAAATGTAGATGCATTGGTCATTTTGAAAGCAAACTTGACATCCACTTTATCCTCTCGGATCGGAATTTGTATAGTTCCGTTTTGGACCAAATTTTCTCCAATAGGCGACGAAGCAGACGTATATTTTCCATCAACAGTGCTGAGTTCCCATACCTCGACGGTCACAAGTTCTGAGAAGTTCTTGGGCTTCACAGGGCCCGCACTCTGCCAGAGGTGCCCGAGGAAGCGAGCGGCGTGTTTCAACGCAGATGAGAGACTTTCAACGCCTGGAATTTGCACTGGACTACGGTTTTGCACTTTCCCATCCATGACATCCAACGCCACCTTGCCCTTCCGCACCGACATCAACAGTTGATGAGGACTGTCCCGATCGACAAATTTCAAACGGGCTGGCTCGAAGTCTCGCTTCGCGATTTGTTCGACAAGCGTACGAGATGCAGGTGAGGTGTCGGTGGTTACAGCCACAGACAGCTCGCTTCCCACGCCATCACGGATAAGTGAAGCGACTCCAAGAATCCTCTGTCCAGGCGTGTCTTCAGATATGGCACCAGAAGCGTCCGCAGCGTCGGAAAGTAGCTGAAGCTCTTGAACGCTGCACTGGGCGGTAACATAAAAAGGAAGGGAGAAATTGACAGTCGCAAGAAATGATGGCGTGGGTTCGTCTTGGCCTGCCTGGTGATGCTCCAGTCCTTTGATTTTGAACACGGCACCTTTCGTGACACCGTGTATTTCACCAGTACCAATGACAATTGCATCTGGCGAATAATTTGACGACGATCCAAGGCGTTGCTTCGTCACTTTGTAAGATAACGGGCGGACGGAAGGCGCGTCTTTATCAAAGAGGAAACGATCGGTATGATATCCGATACATTGAGGAGTCTGGCTGATTAGAGAAGAAAAAAATCAGATTTTTCGGTTATAACTCCAATCAGAACAACACATACTGTCCAACAGGGAAACGTTTCACCAAATCTTGATACGTGCAAGGGTGTGAACTATCGACACGAGCAGCGCGAAGGATTTCGGACAGGTTTGAGGAAAACCAGCCTCGGCCCGATAGTTCATTTGGTAATTCTGCTTTCCCGCACGCAGCAAGAAGAACATGTGAAGTCATATTATTGCCGATAAAGGAATGGCTTCCAAAAGCGCCAGCGTAAGCACAATCCAAGATTAAGGTCTGAAATATAGTGAAGATCAATGAGTGTTGCTAGTAAATATCGGCGCAGTAATATACATACAATGTTATTCCCTTTCGCAGCAGCAATTTCTCCAATAAGGTCGTTCAGCAGATCAGAGGAAATGGGCTGACTCTGAGGATAGTCATAGGGAACGATAGATACTATTTTGTGGTTGTCCAAAGAGGTGTGCCCTGCAAAGAAGATGACAATAGGATCGCCAGGGGATATCTGAGCATTTTTGGACAAATCAGATATGGATCGAATGATTGTCGCGCGAGTTGCTCTTGCACCAGAAATAACCGATACCTGGTTGGTTGATAGGTTGAGAACTTGCTTGATAACTGATGCAAGTTCATTAGCATCGGCAACACATCCACGTAGTGAAATAATTTCTGGAGATGGGTATGTATCGATTCCAATGAAAACAGCGCATGCGGAAGAGTCTGGACCTGTATGGAAGAAAATTTTGATTAGATGGCTCAAACAGAAAAAAAATTATCATACCAAAACAATCATAAATCTTCAACCATTCAGAGGACGATTTTGGATAAATTTCAGACAATATCGACCAAAGGGCGGGATTGAAGTCAGGTTCACGTCGAAGGGGTATTGTGTCAAATGAATTGAGGGCTTTTGCGAGAGCGACGATAAGAAATGTATCGTCCCTTTGCTTGTTTTTTTCGAGGCGTTGCCATTCCAACTCGAGAGCAGAAATTAAGATGTCTGCAGAACCAGTGAATTCCCTGATCGACTGGCGACCTATAGCTAAACATTCCGAGAGTTACATCAATGAATATTCCTAGAGAAAACGTTCAGAGAAAAAAAAAAACTCACGGGTAGCTGACAATGCGACAAGTGCATCGAAATGTTCGTCGGACAGTCGATTCAATTTCTGATTGCTTTTGTTGAGGGCGTCGAGAACATGGTCGGCTCGTATGTACGGGTCATCCTCGATCAATTGTTGCTTTCGAAGGAGGCTTTCATCCCAAACAAGTTTATCATCATGAAAACGGGCAATTGGAGTGTATTCTATCTCCTTCAGATGCGAATCAAAAACAGATTCATGTATCATTTGACCGGATAGTATTTTGCGAGGATTCTGAAGGGGTGGAGGCCTGGCGAGAAAGGTCAGCATTGAAAGAAATATGTAGTACTTATTTTGACACTTACCAAGACACTACGTCCTCTGGGCCCGTATAGGAGAGCCGAGATATCGGGAAATATTCGAGTAGCCCATAGAACCAATTCATCGAGGATTCCGGTTTGAGTGACTCCCACGGGCTTTGGTGAGGTTCAATCTTCAGACCACGTTTGATTGCTTCATAGGACATCCATCGTAAAGATGGACCAAAATGGTCGAGTTGGAGGTTAGCAACATTCCCTCCACCACTTTAAAAAAATGGCGATGAGAATCAAAGCCAAAAAAAAAATCATGCCAAAAAACATACATGTCAGAATGGGAACCAGCAAACCACACCTCCTTGACATCTCCGACATACAACTGGTTTTTCTCGTAATTTGGACCGGCGCCACCGTTAGCGTATTCTGGTAAGAATTTCACTCGAAGTTCGTCGAGGGCGAGCGCGTGCCGGAATGCACAAACATGCCTCATCCCAGTCGTTGTTTCTGGGAGATTTGGACCCCGAAAAACACCTATGGCGGAGACTGTGTCCCTAAAGTAGTATCAGCTTACCGAACTGTCATCAAACAAGGTTCAAAAACAAACCATGCTCCAACAAAATGTGTCCTTGCCTTACGGTGGGATAACGTGTGTTTGAATCTCTTGCAGAGTTCTTCAGGCTCGGCCAGATCTTGAGGATTTTTGGTTGCAATTGTTTGCGTGTACAAATCATATGCACTGTTGACAAAAATCAGCGAGCAAAAAAGAATGAAATTTTTGACAGTGCTTACAATGCAATTTGTTCGTTGTTGCCTTTGTGGAGCAGGCCTACCTAGTTGCACCCAAAATGGTCAGGTTTTTCAGCCACGAGGTAGACGTGAGTTACCTTCTCTATCATTCCAGCAATGACCCGGACTTGGTAAGCACCTCGAGAGAATCCTACGACAAGTCATTGACTTGCAAGTACAGAGGAAAGAAATGGTGTACCAAACAGAAAGATTCTATCTCCAGGTCGATAATTTTCTGATAACCACTGGTAGGCACCGAGAACTTTGGACTTGAAGTTGCTGTGAACCGAAATCAAGGGGAGGCTTTGATATATGGACTCTCTGCCGAAGAAATGGATGTTTACTCACGTTGCAAAACCTTTGTCGATGTTGTGGTTGAAAGACTGCTTCCACGCCCGGAAGGAAAACCACGAGCTAGAGTCCTTGACGTATGTGCCGATGCCACTGTTGTAGTACGTGAGTTGCTCATCGCTTTTCACCAAGCGACTGTACAGCTCGACAATGTTGGTATTCTTAAATGTCCAGTTGGTCAGAATGTACAGAATAAATGGACAATCGGGCTCACTTGGGTGCTAAATTGGTTCGCCGTTCCGTCGATGCAAACAACAAGATTCCGTCCATAAACCCCCCAACAATGGCAAAGTAACTCGACATCATCGCTCTTCAAGGTGCGTTGCGTTTCTTCTGTTGCATGGAACGGCGCGTCGTTGTCGAACTGCAAGACTTCTTCTTGTGGTGAATTTTCGGCCATTGGTCAACGGGAGGTCGAGAAACAACCGAGACGATAAAGGACAGCCTACGCCCCGAAAGGCATGGTATCCTGCAGGCAACTGCCAACTACACAGACTTCCCACACTGCTTTCATGATCAGAATTCTCGGCGCTGAAAGCTTATAAGGTCGTGGTGGTTAAAGGTCAAAAAAGGTTTGTCGTGACTTGTGGGAATAAGTCAACTCTGCCGCGCCGCGAAAAATCAGCCGTGGCGACCTTTCTCTCGAACAACTCTGATACTTATCCGATCTTAATAACTGCTCTGGATTCTTGCAGACCGCCGAGAGGCCACGTATATCGACTTCTAAGTTGAAACCCGTTTCATTTTTCCCTTGCGTTCCATCGAATTACTTGCTCCAAGGCTTGCCAAGTGACTCCAACATATCCGTACAATGAACGAAGAGACAAAAATCAATCCTGCATCTGTTACTGCTGCCCCGAAAAAGATGCTATACCCCATTGCAAAAATGAAGGCACCAGACAAAGCCAGATCCAGATCCATGCAGAGGAACAGCATTTCGTCGAGGCCCAGGGAAGTTGTTCGGGCTCAACCAGAAGCATCTGGAAGTCGGTCAAACACGAATGGGGCGCCCAATTGGATTGTGAAGTCGTTCAAAGGGCATTGTGCGCCCTACAACGACCACGCAAATTGGGTGAATGACCCCATCAATTTCAAGGTCTACATGATTGGCGGGGTTCGCCCTTTTGACAAGAATTGGGAACCCACTTCTGACTTTTTCTGCTACGATACAAGAACCATGTCATGGGAAGATTTGACAGTAAGTTCTGGCCCAATGATTCATATATATCTTATTTACCATTACCTGCCTCTGCCTTTAGAACTCCCTGACGTATCGTGAACCATATGGCGACCCTTATTCGTCTGCAGAAATCCATCGTCGTTGTAGGCCTGTGCCTGCTCGCAGTCACCCTGGCTGCACGTTATGGCGCCTTGAAGAAACTTCATTCATTTTTATGTTCGGTGGTTACGATCTCGACAAAAAAGAACCGAGCTCACAGGTCGTCATCGTCAATCTGCACAGTCGCGAATGGTGGTACGAGAGGTTTGGTGCCAACCCAATCCCCCGAATTGGTCCTGCCATAGTGGCTGTTCAAAATAAAGTCTATATCTTTGGAGGTTACAGGTCGTATGAACAGGACCCGCTTGCGTGCTACTCATACAGCATAGCTGAATGGAATGCAACAGGTCAAGGAAATCGATGGAGTTGGGCCCATTGTGATGTCCCTTATCCTCAGCCACTTCCTCCAGCGGCCTGTGTGGGCCAGGCGATATCGGTTTATGAAGGAAAAATCATTTTCCTGGCTCCAGGTCGAACAAATAGTAAAGACAAAAGGGTAAATACTAAAGCCATTCCAGGTTTTAAAACTCCTGTTGAAAACAGAAATGACGACGTTCTTTTCCAGATGCTTGAGTTTACCGACAAGACTTTGTTTTATTTCAGATTGAGGGACCACGCCTTTCTGCCAGTACCGATTATTGGAGATCCCCCTCGCAATATCCAATGGTACTCGATCTTCGACTTACAGTCGGCATTCAACCATATCAATCACCCTCCCCTTGCCCCATCCTCATCCTCATCTTCCACCACCGTAGTCGTTTCCGCTCCCAAAAAGCGAGGTCGACCCCGCAAATATCCCCTGATTCCCCCTCCTACCATAGAAAACATCGCTCCAAATCCCTCGACTTTATCTCAACGACCGCCACCTTCTATCGTCATCTGTGCATGGCTTGAATCAAACGAGACAGAAAATTACAACTCGCCGGAAATCTATCGCTTTGATTTCCACCCAGAAGACCTTTGCAAGAGCCTGAACGTAAAGGCGAGGATTTCCAGCCTCAAGCGAGATTTTCAAGGTTGCGCGTATGTTACCCCCGGATATCTTTGTCTATTGGGCAACCACCAGCCTGGGGACTCTGATTCCGAGGATGGTATGGATATAGGTTCGGACTCGGAGGACGATGAGGTTAGGAGAACCCCATGTTGGAACATTTACCTTAACGTCCCAATCGACGCATAATTGTAGTAGCACCCAAACAGCACGATTCATGTATACTTATACCTAGTACAATATTATTCCCCACTTGCTCAAAAAAAAAAAAGAAAAAAAAAGGCGACGAAGTTTGAAATGATACAAGGTTCCTTAGCTGAGATCTGAGTACTAATTGTTGGCAACAGCGGCGCACTCGCCGGACTCATCATTCCCACCTTCTCAACTTCCACCATCATCAGGAGCCCCTAGACCCAACTAATGACCACTCTTTCAAGCTTAGACGCCTCTTTTGTACTGGTTAATGATGAGCAACATAAAGCTACGCCATCTGTCCCAAAAGTGCTGAAAGAAACCAAATTGGTATGTCCACTTCTCGAGAAACTTGAGTCCATACCCAGCTCTCAAGATCTCAACTTTGTTAACATTTCGTGTTATTCTTCTATAGGTTTCACATCCATCCAAAGACGAATCATATACCCCCGGATCTATACTTTCATATGCACACGACTGGTCGAAACAAGGAACAGGAGGGACAATAGTAACCGAAGGACGTCATTTTGTCGACGCGTATGGACGTGTCTGTAACCTTCGTGGCGTGAACCTTTCGGGATCTTGTAAAACGTGCGTTGTATTCTTTCCCAACTTTCTGCGACCTTAATCACGGTTGTATATAGTCCGGTTGACCACGACCACGAAAACTTTCCTGGAGACCACAAGTCTGTGACGTTTGTTGGTCGACCTTTTCCATTAGAGGATGCACACGAACATTTTTCGCGATTGAGACGTTGGGGATTAACATTTAGTGAGTAAATCAAGCTCCTGAAGGATATTTGACTGAAACCTCGTCCATATCTCAGTACGATTCCTGGTAACATGGGAAGCCGTTGAACACGCAGGACCGTACGTTGCCAATTATCACCCACCCAACAAGTATCTTCCTAACGTTCATTTTCTTACAGTGGCATCTACGATAAAGAGTACTTAACGTACATTCGCGACCTCCTCTCTATCCTTCCGAAATACGGCCTCACAGCATTTGTTTCGATGCACCAAGATGTTTGGTCGAGATACTCGGGTGGTTCGGGGGCGCCGGCTTGGACATTAGAGACTGTTGGATTCGATTTGCATGCGATAGAGCACACCGGCGCTGTTTGGTTGCACGGGCAGAGAGGTGGAGGGCACGTCGAGGAAGAGCGGGGCCTATGGCCATGTGGTTATCATAAACTCACTGCTTCCACCATGGCGTATGTTTGGTTTCCCTTTTTATTTCTTTCTTTCTCTTCATGGAGAAAAACTGACCCTTTTCGTAGAACATGTTTCTGGGCAGGAGATGTCTTTGCACCTAAATTGCTTGTCAAGAACAAACATAACCAGGACGTGCCCATTCAACAGTTTTTGCAAAATTCGTTCCTTGATATGTGGGAGATGGTCGTGCGGGCTGTTGGAGACTTGGAAGGCGTAATCGGATTCCAGGTCAGTGAATTTAAATCTTTACTTTGCCAACTGGTACTCACCAAGATTTATTGTTAGATGATCAACGAACCTCATCCCGGCTACATCAACGTCTCTCTCCACTCCTTCAATTATAACACTGACCTTCATCTATCCCATATTCGTAAGCCTTTCCCTCGTTTCCACTGTAAGCATGAGAGTAATGAGATCATTTAGCGTCGGCTTTCCAATCTTTCCAACTCGGTGCTGGACACCCCACACTCGTTCCTACATACACACGCTCATTCCCAATGCCAACAAAGTTAACATCATATACTATGCTTAATACCGATGAAGTCAAAGCCTGGGCTCCAGATGGTCCGACGCAAGGACGATGTCTATGGGAATACCATGATGTATGGCGGTGGAACAAGATCACCAACCAAGCCGTCGTCCTTCGAGAAAACTATTTCAGACAGCATCCCGACACTGGCAAAAAGGTATGTGTTATATCTGATTTGATTTTGGATCTTTTTTTGCTGACATTTTTATATAGCTCGATTGGTATAGCGATTTCTACTACCCCCTCGCGAACAGGTGGAGCGAGCGAATACGAAAGGCTTCTTCCGACTCGAAACTCGTGTTCTTAGAGCCTCTTCCCAACGAGGTACGTTCACAGACCAATGTTTATATTTTCTCTCTGAGTTCCTTCTACCAGTTCTGTCCCAAATCGTGGACAAAAGAACATCGTCCAGCGAACATGGTTTTTGCCCCTCATTGGTAAAGTCGCGAGCTTGCTTTGTTCCGACAGCACGTTAACGGCCTTTCAAGGTACGACCTCAACGCACTCTTCGCAAAAGCCTTTGGAGATTTTACGGTCAATGTCCAAGGGCTTTCTCGGGTATGTCTTGATTCAACCATGAGATTCTATTATTCATTATTTGTTGTAGGGCATGTTTCCTCTCAAAGCCTTCTATTGGGGTCAAAAAGGAGCCAGAGATAACTTTTCTTCGCAAATCCGGAATATCGTCGAGAATGGATATAGCTCTCTAGGGGAAACACCCGTTATTATAGGGGAGTGTGGTATTCCTATGGACATGAAGTGTGTCTTTTTGTTTCCTATATTGCTTTATATATTTTTTCTTATACCACGTCTTAAAGCAAGAAGGAGGCTTTCGAAACAGACGATTTTGTGTGGCAGTCGAGAATGATGGACGCCATGATCACAGCACTTGAGAAAGCACTCGTTGGTTTTACGTGCGTTTATTATCCAACGAAACGATCTTCATAATCCGAATAATTTTTTTCTTCTTTGCTAGATTGTGGAACTACAACCCAGAAAACGACGATCAGAGAGGAGACGATTGGAACGGAGAGAATTTTTCTTGGTTCAGCAAAAAACGTGCCCTTCCGCCATCCCTACTCTACTACGAGCAGGATGCACCCTCATTGGATAATGGAGGTCGGATCCTTCCTGCCATCGTCAGACCCTACGCCGCCAAAACCGCTGGTATCCCACTCTCCTTCGAGTACGAAATGAATACGGGTACATTCACCTTGGAATGGGCAAACCCTGTATCCGGAAACGACAGCAAAGTGCCATCCGGATCAGCTAGGGTCTCCGACCCTCCCTTATCCCTACACCAACCCCTGATCTCAAGAGAAACAGAGTTCTTTGTCCCGTCGCAATTGACTCATTCAAGGAAGGTTGTTGTAGACGGTCTCGAAAACGGAGACAAATACGTGTACGACGAAAAAAGGCAGACGCTGTTTGTCGTTACTGCGAACACGTCTCCTGGGCACAGACACCGCGTCACTGTCTCTGTGGACCCGCCCCTCCGACCGGCCTTCTTCGTTAATGATTTTTGGAGCGATTTTGGGGGTCGGATAACTGCTGTGCTGGTTGCTTTGGTCGCTTTCTTGTGTTATTGGGTTTTCTCTGCGTAACTCGTGGATTAGATGGTATGATTAGTTACATATCTTGGATGGATGTTTTCTTAATGGCAGTAGAGTCATAAATACCTATACCCTTGTCGTCTGAAGAATGGCTGGCCCGACGAGGATCGACGAACTTCTGCCACGTATTTCGCTCTTGTCTTGAAAAAGGCTTTGGTCTAGCTGAACGCCGTTGTCACAGGGGGTTAAGCAAAAGAAAAATGCAAGAAAAGAAAAAATCAAATGACGAAGCCAAGAACTCGAAGAAAGCTGATTTTTTACGTTTCACGTTTAACATTTTCTTTAACCGTGATGGTGCGCCGCGAGAACGAGAAGAAAACCCGGCAGAAGAGAGAAAATGGGCCAATCTTCAAGCTTCATCCGTGGATATCTATATCAGGACTCAGGACTTCCAGTGGGGTCGTCAGGCTCCTGGAGGGAAAACTCCCTTCGGCACTTCTGGTACAACATGTGCGGGCGAACCATCTACTTCCGCAGTAATAATTCCTCTCAACTTCCAAGGTTCAATAAGGTTCACGGGAAAGACGTTGCTATACGTACAACCTAACGTGAATTGGAGTCTGGTACCCTTGAAGAATGGACTCATTGCCCGCACGTTTTGGCCTTCTCTGGGGGTAGGAATGGATATATAATGGTACAGACAAACTGTACCTTCACGTAGACCCATTGAATATCACAGTGATGCCTTCCTCTTGTCGATTCGACCCTCAGCAAATATCCCTTTGGTCCAAACAAACGGGACTGCGCCTCTTCTCAGATTCAGAGCGTCAAGAGACTTACTTCAGTGCTCGTCCCTTCCTTGAAGAAAAAATCGAGGAACTTCTCCAAGAGGGTTGGTTGGTTGGCAGTCGAGCATCAGAGGAGGGCGTATGTGACTTTTCCATTGAGCTTCTGTATATCGGACACTGATACTTGGGTCAGGTGCTTTTCCGCGTTTATAAGCCATACGAGAGTAATGGAGGAGGAGCCCAGACCGACAGTCGTCAAGTTCAAAGTGGAGAACTCATCCTTCCAGAAGATTTCAACTCTTTCTTGGACCCAAGCAAGGCTGATACATGGAAGTCCGTATTCGAAAGCCCTGTTATATTCCACTTTCAACACGATGAGCAGAAGCTGAAGGAAGATGACGCTCACCCAGATTCCCACCGTTCGTCTCATGCGCTACTCGACATTTTCCACCTGATCCAAGTCCTCGCACCGGGAATGCTAACCATACAACTCGAGAATCAGGCAGACACCACGTCCAAAACGGTGTCAAGGTCGCTTCCGAAACCGAATTGGATCAAAGAGGTCCTGCCAGACATAGTCGGCACTCGATTCCCAGGGGGTATGGAGGCACTTGTTTCGGCGGCCCACTACGAGGAACCTACATTGGCCGAGAAGGGGAGGACATCACCCTATCGGGAGGGCAGTTCGGACGAGGACTATTTCTGTTACTCGGACGAGGACTATGTCTGTTACTGTCGCTACCCTAGATATTGAAATCCCTGGGATATTGAAAATAGCAGACTTTCATGACCTCCAGTCTTCCGTTCACTCTGAGGATTTATATCTATATAGTACCAGCCTATATCTTTTAGAATATGAATTTTTTTTGAAGGAAAACGGAGCGAAAAGAAATCAAGAATTTTGATAACAACTTTTTTGCATCAAAACACTAGGTGTACGCAAATGTCTATCCAGATCCTGCCAGATCCCTTGGGCAGAATCGCACAAAAAGAGACATCGTTTATCTAATACTAAAGGTAAACACATCCTGAAAAAATTGAGCAGATACATTGAGGTCTCATAGAATAGGCAATAAAAGTTTGCTTTTTCGAAGGGGAGAGTGACGGTGTTGCCTCTTTAGGAGGTAACGAAATCATGTAATCACCTACCATTGCCCTTCCTCGGAACAGCGGAGCTTCCAAAAAAAAGTGTGACATTTCCGTGACA
>JAHXRV010009835.1:0-31000 GCA_019904355.1 Psilocybe tampanensis | reverse complement strand
GAGACCCCTTTAAAGCCAAATATGGAAAATAAGTGGCAGAAAATGATGAATATTCGGCACACAAAATAGTTTAGAGATATGTAACATAAGCACGAAATATTCAGAATCGCAAATTTTGAACCTTTTCCCTCCCCAATTAGTCAATGATAAACTCGACATATGAAGACCAAGCTATTCGAGGCCCAAATATGAATCGGCGCCAGCCGTGTACATATCGTACGCCCTGTGGCTGAAGTTTGTGGCTCCTGCTTATCGGCTTCGAAGTAGGGATGCGTAATAGGCTTTCAAATATCTACTACTAGTAGTTCCACTGTTTGCGTCTACACCTTTTTCTTCTATTCTGCTCATACCGGGTGCATGATGTTCAAGTTTTCAACACAAGTTCATCGAATTCAAATCAGAGTCCTTGGCTCTCGATATTCTGTTCTTACTTACCATTGAACGAGTTCAAGTTGAGCTCAAGAAAGTGGTTAGAAAGGAGTCAGGACACGGACGTTATAGTCACTGTCGGACTTTGTAAATCAAAGCCTAACAAGCCTCATGATCATGATCAACCACCACAAAGCGAATGACGTTGGGATTGAGACACTGATTCACTTCAATAAGCACAACGATGTCGACTGTTTTCTCTAGGAAACTATATCTGGACTAGGCAACATTCAAACAACTTTTATAGTTTCCCCCATCTGTCCACAAATTGTTGACCGCCTCACGAGCCACCACTCAGAAATCGTACGATTCGACGACAAAAACAAGAACGACTAGGCATCACAGGACATAAAACCATTTATGTACCCGATAAGACAACTGCAGAAGCACAAACCCCTCTTCGACCCCTCTTTCTTGGCCGGATCGTTATCCAGCAGACACGCACCATCCTCGTGTACGTTCAGGCGTGTTTGATCCCTTGAATCACAACATTCTATTATGCCTCACCAAATTTTGTGTTCCTTCCTTTGTCGCGGATTCGCTGGCTGTCGTGAGTGCTCCTTTGGTCTTTCGTACGCCAATGATCTTCTTTTCTAAAACATGCATTTGATCCAATTCAAGGTAGAATGCTTTTTCGACTGCTCGACCTACCGGCAGTGTTTTTCCAGATCGAAGGCATCAAATGGACGATGTCGTGGATCCTCCTGCTGTCATTGGTGTACACCTATACCATAAATAAACTCAGCAAGAATCGCGAACGAATGGAAAGATACAATTTCAGACCTAGAAAGGATTACTATGCACAAGCCAAGCGTTTAAAGGCTGCTCAAAGGGCTGATCTGGAGAAGCAGGAAAAACAAAGGCGGATCTTCGAAGCACGGTCGTCGTTCCGTCTGTTCGACCTCCCGCCAGAGTTGGGCCTTATCGTTCTGTCGCACTGTGCGAATTGGCCGTCGACTTATCAATCTCTCGTTCGGACTTCGAGAACTTGTCAGCAATTGACTTTCCACGCCTGCCTTCCGAGGATACCAGTTAGACTGATTACACCGGAGCAAGTCTCGTCTTTCGATACTTTCTTACGGTCGCGGCCAAAGTTGGCGGCTTTGATCCACCATGTGTGGATGACACCGCTCAAGGAGGAGCAGGTGGTCACGTCGATTGCCATCGTGAAGAAATGCAATCAACTCCGGTCGTTGGCCTCGAATGCGTACATAGTGCAAGAGTCCATATCCGTTCGCGGAGGCCGCCTGAGTCACCCTTTTTGCCAGGATTTGACCTTGCTCTCTACGAGGACAGAATGCTGGGCGAATTTGCTCAAAACATCAAACGGTGTCGCCTTCTTTCGCCAATTGACCCATCTACGACTCATAGGCGACCGTATTCCTCCTGACCTCCCTTTACCGTCTTTGACGAATCTTTCCTACGGGAGCAGTGGGAATGATACTCCGGAGGGCAATCCTTCGGTTGGATTGAGCATGCTTGATGACAAGCAACGCTACGCCTCCCTGCACACCGTCATCCTCACGAAACCGCGGACGAGTGCGGGCGGGCTCCGAATATCGAGAGCCGTCGCGAAAAAGCGGCTATTCATCTTCGAATTACCGTATCAACGTACGGAATTGGAGATATGGTGCGATAATGCGAGTCAGAGAGGGATGTGGGAGCTGTGTGCGGATCCTCCTAGTACGGTGGCCCCTCAAGCGGAAATGAAGACCCGGAGGAGGGTGCGTTTCATGCAAACGAACTGATTTATGGGAACTTTTGGAGCATTGGAGGTTACAGGAAGGAAGTGGGCAATGTCTGCCGTGGGTGTGGAGTAGAGGAGTATGTTAAGAATCTGGAGGACGTTCAACCAGCCTCCACAAAAAATAGACACCAAGATCATATAGTGGTCTTCAGTTCGATATGAAATAAAACCTCGAGGCACTCTTCAAATCTGAACGTGAGCACAACGTGAACACTGAGTTTTGTGATCGATTATTCCGCCTAGCGGGATGGGGATAAATGAATGCCGAAAAAAATGCCGAGGAAAGGCTCTTTATCAATGTGGACTGTACATGGCGTTGAGATAAGTAGCGCTAGGCTGGGGTAAACTAGGAAACGATTGAATTGCTGGTGAAGGGGATGTTGATCATGGGGTAGTACTAGGAAAAGAGTGCCTTGATAAAGGCCGCTGAGATAAGGGAAGCCGTTCCCGGCAGAAACCGGGAGCAGGACCGTACACTGATTAAGCCATTTATTTAAATTTCTTTTGACCTTTCGCTTGCTGGTCTTTGCGCAACAAACGACGGCCTACTACTCTACTTCTCATCATTGCTAGCAGCTCGCCCCCTCTCGATTCCCCGCGCAGAGGCGTCGGGGCAGAGCTATGGGATCAGACGGTGCTCGGTCCATCACTAGTCCAGGTGGACGGGCAAAGAAATGGACGGCGAATAGCATGATAGGTTAGTTGGTTCAACCTCTCTAACCTTTCCTTATCTCCCTTTCTTATCATATGGCATTACAGCGGGTGCAGGCGGGGGATTAGTCGCTAGCATCGCAACTTGCCCTCTCGACGTCGTCAAAACGAAACTACAAGCTCAGAGGGCAGTTCATGGACAACGGGGTTACTTGAGTGCCATGGGTGAGTCATTATATCTTGAAGGTTCATTTTACAACGCCTTATGTTTCTGTCATTCTCCTATACAGGAACTGTCAAAGACGTCTTTTTAGAGAGCGGACTTCGGGGCTTCTATCGCGGGCTGGGACCGACAATTCTTGGTTATCTGCCAACATGGGCCATCTACTTCGCCATATACGACGGAATCAAGACAGCCTTTGGGGAAATCCCTACTGGTATGCAGGCCGCCAAATTAAACGAACGAATATACCCTGCTGCCCAAGTCAAGGGCTATCAACCTGTTGCACGCGAGCATCCGTGGTCATTGCACATTTTATCCGCGATGACTGCGGGTGCTTGCAGCACCATTTGTACCAACCCATTGTGGGTTATCAAGACACGGTTCATGGTATGCAATATCTTTTTTTGTTCGTTTTGATCCGTCTTGTTCAAAATTCATTTCAACTTGATGTAGACTCAAATGAAGGGGGAAGTCCGTTATAAACATACCCTCGATGCCGCAATGACGATATGGCGTACCGAAGGACCAAAGGCGTTCTATCGTGGCCTCCTTCCAAGTCTTTTGGGAATACTACACGTTGCAGTCCAGTTTCCTTTGTATGAGAAGCTTAAAATCTGGGCACGTACGTCAAAAGGGTGTTTTTTCTTCATCCGTGAATCTTTTCTGAACTATTTTACAGAAGCCGACTCTGAAACACCAATCACCAGTCAAACCATTCTCATTTGCTCCGCTATATCCAAGATGACAGCCTCGGTTGCTACATATCCTCACGAAGTTATAAGAACACGTCTTCAAACCCAGAGAAGGCCACTGGCGGATGATATGTCGTCCGATGGCATGATCAAGCAGCATTCCAGAAGAGGAATTATATATACCACCAAAAAACTGATAGTCAAGGAGGGGTGGACCTCGTTGTATAAAGGCCTGTCGATTAATCTTCTTCGAACTGTACCTAATAGTGCCGTGACGATGTTAACGTGAGTCTCCGTCTCTTTGGCCCCTCGACTTCGCTCTCTGACCGTCTTTTTTTTCTTCGAAAAGGTACGAACTGCTCATGAGACATCTCTCCAAACGGACTTCATAATCCATAATGTACATTCCCCCCCATACACCCGTGTATTGAATAGAGGTACCGCTTCAAGTTCTTGTCCTTCGACTCTCCAACCTTCTTTTGCCTCCTTCTCCTTCCCCCCGACATCCTCGGTTTCACTGCAATCAGTTCGCCACTTTCCGGCTAACTACACCACACCATCCATACCTCCTTCGGATCCCTTCCACGGAGTCGGGTAGAAAACCCTGCTCTCGACAACATCTAGTTGGATAAACATCCCATCCTCATACGCATTTGACCCATGTGAGGTTCAAATGCCCATTCACCCCTTTGGTACCAGTCCCAGTCACCCGTCACCCGTCTCCGGCACACCAACCAGGTGGATGAATGAATGAAATTACTCGGACTTCAGTACCCAGTTTTCTGTTATATCTATCCTATCTACATAGACCTTCATACCTGATCCACGTGTATAGTACTTACAAATCGACAATTATTCTTTGAATCTCCTTTTCGATTTGATGTCTTTTTCTTTCTCTTCGCGATTCGCTAATCCAGCTTGACTTTGATGTTTTTTTCTTTCCCTTTTACTGGTTACACTTGTCTTTAGCTTCGACAACTCAACAGGCTTTGTTCGAGAAGCGGCGCGACAGGGTCCAGCGAAAGTTCATGGTTGAATGTGTCCAAGCCGCCCAGTGTAAATGCAATTTTTTTCTTTCGTGTCTGTTCTATGTCACAAAAGTCATCAAGCCTGGGAGGCATGTACATAGTGAACATGAAAGGTTGCTTTGCACGTTTCGTTTCTGACTAATCAGGACTTGGTAGCGTCTAATTAAGCGCCGGGACACGAGCGCGTGAGCCTCCATATCGGCCGTATGGCAAGAGGAGGCCTTTCATTAACGGTGCCTTCAGGTTATATCATTAGCTCTCGAGCAGTCTCGAGTAATATATAGCGAAAGCAATTCGTTGCGATGTTACCGCACTTATTGACTATTTAACCCAATGTCGAGTCATTTATACGTACTACGGTCACGGTGTAGCGCTCAACCGGCGCCCAAAGAGGTTGGATGGAAACCATGACAGAGGGCGTTTTCAGGTTAAAGTGGGCGGATTAAAGGATGATTTATAATAAAACCTGAGTGATATAGATATTGCCCAAACAGAAAGAAAGGTTCCTGTGTTTTCCGAACTATGACGATCCTTGACGGACTCTCGGAGACGGCGACTCGGGCTACGCTTAGACTAGGCACTGAGGGAGCAGAATATGTCACTCCACCACAGTCACTTGACGATCATTGTGCGCTGTTATGCGGAAATTGCGCCTACTCTTGATACTATGAGTGTATTCATAGACGCGGTATTCATAGAATCCCAGTATCATGGGTATGGCGTTCTAATTTTTCTGCGAGACATGATGTTCAGTACAATAGCGTTCATTCGAGGGTTCCTGTTCAGCATGACCAGTTTGTTTTTGGGGGACATATGTGGTACGGTGACGGTGTATTAACGCCGATAGCAAAAATACACCGAGCTATGGAGTGCGGCGTTGGCCTCGAGGCTCAGGCTGACGGTGTTCCGCCTTGGACTTGCTCGAAAACAATGACGCTCAGCGGGGCTAAAGGCCTTTGATAACCACTAAGTGCGATAACTCATAACAACGTGCTGATCTAGGAAGAAACGTCAGATAGATATACATATGCCTGATAGATGGTTTGACACACCAATCAGTGATTTTTTACAACAAAGTCCTCCCTTTGTCAGCCTACCTTGCAATAGAATCACATTCGGTGAAATGACCCATCAGAGGATGGACCCCGAACCGCAGTATGTCATGAATAAAGTAAACATACTATTTCTATGATAACTTTGTCTTTGCTTTGTCTTGTGCCGTATCTATATCTTGGCTATATCTATAAAGCTGGGTTACATATGTTTTCTGTACTTTCAGGTGCACTCTCACGTATAGTACGAATCCTTCTGGTTGGGTCTTGAAGCTTGACAGTTCATTTACATGCTAGCCAATGAACACTGGGAAGGCCTGGGATGAGGCCTATCGTCTGACGACCGTTCGCCAAGATATCATTAGACTCGGGATTTGGTGACCAGGTAAAGCCTGACGCGTCGGACGGTGAGGGGATAAGGAGGATAACTCGGTGGGTTCGTCGATCAGCCAACGTCAGCCAAGCGAGGAAGCAGTTCGCGGGGAATGAAAGTGTCTATAGCCATGCGCATGAGCGGGGTGCGCCTAGTACTGACACCGACGCGACGCGCTTAGATTGCCATGAGAGTCTGATGTCGACCTCAGACTTCTTGGATGGCGCTTTTCATTGCTTTTCAGCTACATGTGCATCTGGGTCTCTCCTAGGCAGTGATTATCTAATCGTCTGTGAATGTTTTCCCCTGTACGAAACAGCGGCACTGGCAGACTCTATGATAGGTACCAATCTTATCTCGTGTCCACTTAAGTTTCTTATGAAATGATCCATGGGGAGTGAAGGGGGTAGGATAACGGCAGATGGCCATCATTGGCCGCAAGCTCTCCGTCCAATTGAATAAATCCAAACGGAAACCTCAGTACTCAGTGTCAACAACCGTCTGTTATTACTTGGATTCACTCAGGAACAGAAAACGACCACCATAAAAAGAACGGGGCCGTGAAAATCCCTCACTGAAGGACTCATATGTATGCATCAGCAGACTGCGAAGACGCTTTCACCAAGCTTCCACATTTCAAGCGGAAGCTTCTATTTTTGGCATTTATTACCATGCGGCGTTGACGGAGGGTTTTCTTGGCGTTTTTGGACAAACGGCATGACGCATGTCAGGAACCGAGTGTATGCTGGCAATAGGTTCCGTTGTTGTCCTACATACATAGAAAACTCTCAAGAAGAAGAAAAGGCGAGGGGGTATATACAAGTATATTTGAGTCATTCTTTTTTATACGAGAGTATCTACACTAGCAATGAAGGACTTCGCGTCACCAAGAAAAAGGATACACTACGCGTAAGTTTGAACTGAATTGACCGAAACAGAAGTCAAAATGTGGGTATGTATTTGGTTCAACAACAACAGAAACAGAAACAAAGGACGCTGCAAGAAAGGGAGATTGAACGTTGAACTTTCGGAACAGATGAACGATGAGAAGGATGACCGTAGGTAATAAATAAGAAAGCTAGCTATAGACATAAGAGAAAAGAGCCAATGAATGCCGATGTGCGAGCGTGTGGAGTTTTTTGTGGTTTGGATCCGTGGGAGGGGATAGGATGGAAGGAAGAATATCAGGACAAGAAGGAGGGGATATATGGATACAATGTTGCCGAGAGCGAGAGGTGGGTGGACAGGGATAATACTAAAACGGAGTATAGAAAGAGTGAGGATCGGTCGTTGGGCAACAGAAAAAAAGGGGGGGTTGTATTGAGAAAATGAAGAATATAAACATAATTGAACAAAATAGAAAAGAGACGAGAGCAAGAAAACCGGTGGACAAGAAGAGATAACGGAAGCGGTACATACACACACAAAAAAAGGGAGCAGTTAATGAATTGGAAGGAGAGTTAAAGGAGCGTGGGTACGAGCATATTCAACAAAGATGGATGGCTCGAGTTGGGATACCGGAAGAATTTTCAGAAGATAAAAGATGTTTTGGAAAAGAAAAGAAAAGAAAAGAAAGGGGGAACAGGGAAAGGGAAGCTCGATGTTGACGAAAGGACGAAAGGACAAAGGCATCCTCCAATTCCCTTCTACCTCCATTTCCACTGGCGATACAGAATGTGCTTCCATGCCTCGCTGCACCGCGCCGCACGTACAGTACAGGTTAGTAGCCCACGTAAAAGGCCCAACACCACGCCCTCTTCATATTAACAGTAGCAGGCAGATGATCTGCATCTGTTAACCCTGCAATGGGATGGGGCAGAGTACACCAGGAAGAAGCTAAAAGCAAGAGCAAGAACAAGTAAGATGGAATGAACTATGAACAGTCGGAGCGAGACGGAGGAGGAGGAGGAGGAGCTGAGGTAACACGTACCGGACGGGTCCCAATGAAACTTTCAGCGTCATGCATGATTGCACATTGTGTTTTTGCCACATTGCCACATTCCATACGGCGAATATGACGCGTTTGGGGGTGTTTTGGTTGGTTGGAGTGGACTCGGAGTGGATCTCGAGGAGTACGTCGAGACTCGGGATACGGATATGTCAATGATCACGATCGAATCTTTAAGCCTTCGAGATCAAGATCAAGGCCCAGACCCAGGCAAGGTCGAAGGCAAAGTCAAGGGGTTTTCAACCCGTCAGACCTCAAGTTGGAGTTTGGAGTTTGGAACCTTGGTGGAGGGGCAGGGGGGGTTGGTTAAGAAAAGCTCGTCTGGGCCCTGGAGCAGAGTCATTCATGGCCATGAGCATGATCATGACGCACGCACAGCCAGACGAAAAAAGCCAAACAGCAAACAGAGATCACAGATCCAACCAATCCTTGAACTTGATCCCAAGACAGGACGTACAGTCGATGTAGTCATTGTAGATCAGGTTCGTGTACGGCTCCAGGGCCTGGCTGAAGGTGAGGCCTTGAGGCCCCGTGTTTGGTGTTTGGTGTTTGTTGGGAGCATGGAAGGTACGGTAAGGTAAGGCTGGATTGGATTGGATGATTGGATGAGGCAGGAGGGAGGGGCAAGGCGAGGCAAGGGCAAGGAAGGCCGTCAGCTCGTCCTATAGGAGAGAGGCATATGATGGCAGAAAATGAAGTGACAAAAGAAAAGGAAATGAATAAATAACGATAAAAAAAGAAGACGCCAAAAAAGACAGTCGTGGTGGGCATGTGGCTTTTTTTCTGGGTTGCATCGGGGGATCATCGACATCGACATCGATCACGATCGCGATCACGACACAAGTCACTGTAGCTGGGTATTTGTGTACGTATACGTATGTACACCATGGCGTGGATGCGTGGATTGTGAAAGGAAGGTGAAGAGGAAGGGTGGAAGGGGAGGTCTGGACCTTGGCCTCGAGGTATGATGTGATGAATCATGAACCCGGTGTGGTGATGGGATGATGAAATCCAGGTGGATGTCGATGGAGGTGAGGTGAGGTGAGGTGAGGTGAGAAGGGACAGTGGTGGTATTGGTGCCAAATGATTCGTTGGGGCCTGACTCGGAAGAGTCATGGACATCCCGCCCTCCGCATCCACCTCCCGGCGGGTCGGGTTCGAAAACGCAAGTAATAGTGGATTGATGATAACGTATGTATATACCTACAACACAGAGGGAAAAAAGAAAAAGGAAATGGAATGAAATGAAAGGAAATGATGAAAAAAAAAGAAAGAAAGAAAGGACAGACGAGAAAAGAAGGCGAAGAAGAAAAAAAGGAAGACAGTGATTGTCGTTGTCGTTGTTATTAGAAGAAAAAAGGGAAACAAAAAAAAATCCTTGCCTGTCTGCCTGCGTCTAAAAATTGTACGGAAGGTCCCATCCAAGTGTGCCTCTTAGCAGTCCCCCTCTTTCGTTTTCGTTTTCGTTTTCTTTTTGCTTCCTTCGAGTTACGAGTTGTTTCCGAGGTTCCACTCGATGGGACAAGCGATAGATAAAATAGAAAAACGATATCTCCATGATCATGAGCGCCCCCACCCCGTCGTGTGATCGAAAACAAAGGTGTTGATTCGAATGCTAAACCCCGTCATAACGGGTAGACCAAAACGACGAAAATTGTCGGTCATCATCGTCGTTTGTTTTCTTCTCCCCTCGTTTCGTCCTCGTCCTCGTTTTGTTTCGTCGCACAGTCCGTTACCATCACCCCATCCCTCACCCTCACCCAAACACAGATCGCCCCACGACACCGAGTACGAGTACCCGCAAACCCGCAACCGTAACCCGCAATCACCCCGGCTTTCCAACAGAATATCAGGAACGGGATATCCGTTTTCCGTGGGGTGCCATCGTCATCGTTATCCGTCATCGTCATAAGCCATCATCAAGTTATCGCCGTCGAATTGGAATACGGAATAAAAGACAGGAAGGATGACAAGATATCGGAATGGTCCAATCCAATCCAATCCGTGTTTCTTTTTTGCTTCCCTTCGTGCCACCCCAAAATCATCATGATCATCCACGATGTCAATGAACAAGGTCCTCGGGAGGGATGAGATGAGATGAGAACAAATTTGACGACGAACATGATGAACCGAAAAGAAATTGACGATTTTGATTTGATTGACAGGACAGATTGTATGGATGGTGACAGATTTGCGTGGATGGATGGATGGATGGATTGCCCAAAGTCCAACGTCCAACGTCCAACGTCCAACGTCCAATGTCCATCCGCGTCCAATGAATGGTCTATCCGCGTGCACATCCACCCGTCCATGGGGCTTGACTTGCACTTGCACACCCACTCGTCCACCGCAAAAGACAAAAAACGTCGTGCGCCGTGCGGGGAAGGTCGGGATGTTCAACTTTTCAACTTTTCAAAGGTGGGGAGGGGGGAGGGGCGCCAAGGGCCAAGGGGGGGGATTGTTGATTCGGTCCGAAGGTGCCGCTTTGGGGGTTGGTGTACTGTACAGTGTAAACAGTAAAATCGTCCCTGTCCACTGTCCAGTGAATCTGACGGTCCAAATCGTTCCAACCACGAAAAATCCTTCTTCAAGTCATCGCGCGCGCGCTCAAAAACGACATCTAGATAGACACCATATTCGATTCGAAGAGAGGTTCCATTTTCCATTTTCCATGTAATGTTCTGACGGACACATACGTACATACAGTACATATGTTGCGAGTTTTGGGAGAGTTGGAAACCCGTCGAACGTCGAACATTGAACATTGAACCTCGTTGATGCCGAATCCCGATGGGCATTGTGACAAGTGGAAAGCGGCGAACGGCGAACGTATGTACAACCAAGGAGCGCAGATCGGATCCCCAGTCCCACCTCAGTCCTCCCTTCAACCTTCAACCTTCAACTTTCTCCCTTCCCCAACAAAGACAAAGACAAATCCATACGTAAAGGACCGCCAAGGTAACGAACGAGGACGATGTGGGGGAGGGGGGGGATTTCCGTCGATTTTCCACTGTCCAAGCCATACCGAAACGCAATGAGTCCAGACCCCTCGAATATGTAAACTGAAGTACATATGTAGATCCCTCCTCATCCTCAATGAAGTCGACAACGGAGGGACGGTTTCAGGGGCGTGGACGGGTGTTTCTGTTTCCAGGGCGTTGGCCCTACGTACGTACAGGGACGATTGTGTAGGTATTTTCCGTTTTCCGTTTCCGTTTATTAAGGGGGGGAGAACAAAGGGAACGTGTGCTGGAAAATGAGGGGAAGAAATGGTCTTGGCTTGAGTGGCTGAGTGGAAATATGCAGGACAAGAGGTTGGTTTTGAGATGAAGGAGGAGAGTGGGATTAGAGCCAGAGCCTGAGACGAGGACAAAGAACGATGGAGGGATGGAGGGGGTGGAGTGTATCTATTGGATGGTGCTGCCCAAAAAAATATAACATGTAAAAAAAGCGCAAAAAAGGAAGCGTCAACAATCGAGATTCGAGGGGGTAGGAAGAAGGGAACGGATCGAACGAACGAAGAAGAGCGGCCAACATGAAAAGAAAAAGAAGGGGACAAAAAACAGAATAGAAATAAAGAAAAGAACTAAAAAAGAAAAGAAAAGAAAAGTCGGCAAAAGAAACAGAAAGGAAGGGAAGGAGGGGAAGGAGCGACTGGGATAAGAGAGGTATAAAAGAGTCAAGGGAAGGGGATATCGAGGTTAAATAAAGTGTCCTGTATGTATGCGCGAGGGGTGTGTTTAATATGTGTGTAATGTGGGAGGAGGGGGTAGGTAGGAGGTGAGGATGATGATGGGTCAGAAATGGGAGGGTCAAGTAGTAGTAGTTGATAGCGGTAGTAAGAAACGAAAAAAAAGGCAAGTCAAAACTGCGAAAAAAAGAAGAAAGAAAAAAAAAAGTGCAAGAGAAAAGACGAGAAAGGATTCATCCTCATCTCGTCTCTGGTGGGTCGGGTTCCGTATGCGATGCCGACTCGACCTTGACACCTCTCGAAGAACTGACACTCCTAATATCCCTCCCCTCCTCCGCGAGCTGACCTCTGAGGACGATATCGCCCGTATCGTCCTGACCCGCCGTACCCTCTGGATCGGAAGCGGAATGGGGATGATGAGGGTGGTCGTGGTCGGGTGAATCGCCTTCTTCGACGGGACGTGCGGCGAAATCGGGTTTGCGAAGCATCTTGCGGAAGGCGTCGGCCATGATGGCTGCGTCTGCGCCGCTGAAGGGCCCGCCGGTGTCGGAGATGGCGGATGCGGCGTCATGTGTGGTCGTCGTCGTGGGTGGGTGCTGCTGTTGCGAGTGTTGTGCGTGTTGCTGCTGCTGTGGGTGGGAGAGGGGAGGGAGGAGGGGCGAGCCGGGGGAGTCGTAGCGCTGGATCATGTCTGGGCCTTCGCGGGGCATCATGGGGGAGGCTGAGCCGATGGAGTTGCGGGAGGAAGAGAGTTTCTGCTGGCGTCTCCGGATGCGACGGAGGATGAGGAAGGCGAGGATGCAGGTGGCGGCGATGGCGAGGAAGGCGAGGACGACGATGACGGCGATGGCCCAGTGGGGGAAGGAGGAGTCTGTGGAGGAGGCGTGTTGGACGTTTCCCGTGGGGAGGGCGGTGGAGCCGGGGGTGGTGGTGGGAGAGTGTGCGGAGAGAGAGGAGAGGGATGCGGCGCGGGCGGAGGAGGAAGAGGCAGAGGCAGAGGCGGCAGCGGCTAGAGAGGTGGAGGCGACGGAATCGAGAAGGGTGGTCTGGACTGCGGTGAAGATGGGCTGGGGGATCTGGTTGCCGTCGAGGGTCTTGTCGGAGGGGATGAGGACCCAGTAAAAGGGGAAAGAGACATTGGAGCCGGGAAAGTCAGCGCCCTGGGGCAGAAACCAAGAGTCGTTGACCTGAGCACGGACGACGCCAGCGCGGTCGGAGGGGTTGTCGAGGGAAGGGAAATGGAGGATCTGCTGCTGGGAATCGGCGCGGAAAAGGAAGACATCCACTTTGTTGAACTGGGTGAGCTGTGGTCGACGAGAGTTCCCTGTGTTTTTTTCATTTGGTTTGGTTTGTGAGATATTGAAAGAGAGTTTTGGATACGCACAGACAAAAGAGGCCCACTGGTGCTGGGGAAAGGAGGAGGAGGCGGTCGGAAAGCAGGAGATGACATCGTTGCCCGAGTTGATCTGGCAGTCCTGCTCTGCGCGGTCGACCTGGGAGAGATCTGTGATGGTCTGTCGCCGACGCCGCTTGGAGGAGGACGGGGGGGACGATGGCGAGGAGTCGGACATGGCGCACAGTGTCAAGCCCTCAGAGAAGGAAAAAGTTGTCATTTCACTCAACACACGACCCCCAGTCACCCTTACACACGTGATTAACTAACACTAGTACTATTTTTCAGGTCATTCTCGTACAGCTCCGTCGGCTCCTCTGTCAACTGCGTTACCCACAGATTCCACGCTCGATCCAGCCTGGGTCCCATCAGCATCAGCAAACAATCTATCCAAGTGGCCAGGTATGACGTACAGTGATTCTCCCTCGTTCGTCGTCGCCGCGTCACTTGCCTCTCTCGCCGTCAATCCGGGCGCGCCTCCATGCCCTCCACCAAGCATCATCGCCTGCGCCTGCACCATCGCCGACTGCCGTGTGTAGAACGCCCGGAACACCGTGTTGCGCACCGATGTCCCCCGGATCGCCATCCCGTGTCCTGTCCCATTCTTCTCAGTCTTTGATCATCTGTAAGTAGTCTCTCCGTCTGCTCACCCTTCATCAGCACCACCGCACTTCCATCCACAAACGTCCCCGCCAGCGCATCCCCCAGCACTTCATTCCGGATCAGCAGGTCATGCGGCGCGCTCTCCGGCAACACGCTCGTCGCTAACTTTTCTGTATCGAATATCGGCGTCCCATTCTCCAACGCACCCACAGACCCTGCCTACTCCCCTCCGTTCATCAGTCTCCTCACTCCTGTACAACTCAAACTGCCACTCACCGTGCCCATCTGCGCCCTCAACCCAACACCCACCGCCGCAAACGGCAGAACCTCCGTCGTGTGAGCGTGCACCACGCTCGTCACATTCTCAAACTTTTTATATATCTGCGTTGCTTCAGTTCAGGAGACATCCACATGGAATGCTTATACGTATACACACACACACACCTCGGAGTGGATGAACCGTTCCACGAAACTCGAAGGGATCGCGCTCCCCCTCACGCTCTCGTTGAACGTCAAGTGCAGCGCCGTCGCGTTCTCGATGTCGTATCTACCGTATGCCCACCGTGTTTGTTTTATTCAACAGCAAATGAACCAGAACTTGAACAACTCACGTTACAAGCGTCTCGGATGTCGATAACGCAGGTGCGATCGCGAATGACCTACAGCATTAATTTCATTCATTCATTCATCAAGGCACCAAAATAAATAATAAATCAAAAACCCACATGATAAACTGACTCGCATTATCAGGGTTCCTCACAGAGAGGTGTCCAAACGCGTCGATGATCCCCTGGAAATGCAAGATATCTGCGAAAAAGTAAAGTATCACATTCATCATTCATCCCAAGTAATCATGCTCAAGAAAGGACTCGACTGACGGTTCCCATCCAATAGATCAGTAGCCACGTCGTTGATCGCCTCGCTCGCAAACGGGATGGGCGTCTGTACGGGCGGAGGGTCGACCGCTAGTGTCAGGGTGGTGGTGCTCGTGCTGGTCACCAATACCGTGCTCGTGCTAAGCACATCTTGGGCCCACGTAACCGTATGGCTGATCAGAGAGATAATGGTCAACGAAATAGCGAAGATCCGCATGGATTCAAGACTGAATAAAGCAAGAGGAAGAGGAAGAGGCGTCACTGTCGAAGACGAAGTTCTTGTCTTTTATACACCGCGCCAGTGGGATTTCATGATCAGTGAGTAAGTATGTTCTTTGACATCCTAATTTCTTCTATGACAGTGCGCAGTGCTATATTACCATTCTGTGGTTCTATTCTATTCCACCCTCTTCTTATTTTATTTCTATGTTTGACCTCAAAATAAGGTACTCGCTCTCAGGCTTGGCACGTCGCTCCCACTTGTAAAGCGAACATGGGGTCCACTCACCCCAATGCCCATCCTCCATCCCGCATCCCACATCCCACATCCCCCGGGTCCGGTATCCCGTACCCCCGGCGTGGGCGTGGGCGTGGGTGCGTGTCGTCCGGGAGGGATAAGTATCAAGTTCATTCCTCCAGATTCCAATCACTGCTGCGATTTGCGAAACTAGATAGATGCTATGCCCATGTTCCCGGCTCAGTCATGCAGCAGCGCTGCCAGGTCCGAATGTGAACAGCAGCCTGAGAGTCAAGACCACTGGCAATCAACCTTGAAGGAAGTTGTAAAAAGTTACGGACAGGATACATACTGTCTTAGCCTAGCTTGATAACTTACAGAGTACTGAACCTACAGTACCTACTGAACGTCGAACGTCCGGCCCCGTCGAACCGTGAAGCCTTGAGGCGTTGTGATTCAAGTAGCCGAGTCAGTCTGTGCGGGCGCTTAATGTCACAACTGATAGTAATCCTGATCGAGCGCATTTGTACCTTTTCCATCCAAGTTTGGCCCTGGACATATGTATCGATAGCGGTACCTCGGGTCCTGGTCCTGCAGGCTGCCAGTGGCCTTGAGACAAGGACTTTCTAAGTCCATATCCCGATCATATCATTATTTGGAAGGGGCCGGAACTTCCTGCCAGTGTAAACTTACGAGTCGAGTCGGACCTCGGTTTTTGCATTACGCTGACTCGGAGGGGGGCAGGCGAGGCCACCGCCAAGCGGAAGGTTGACAATGAATGAAGCTGAAATGAAAGTGATTGTGTTGAATGAAGTGGGTGGCGGTTTCATTGGCACGATTTTCAAACAACCACTTGGCACCTTTTTATGTAGTAAAACTTGAACGAAAGCCCGATACGAGTACTCGCCTACCATTTGGCAGTGTCGTATGGTCAGTGACAAGTGCTTGATCTTCGCTGGGTGCTAACCGGAACAGACACATAGAGCCTGACCATGACAAACTCCCACTCGCTGCGGGGAATCGAAACTGGGAAGGGGGTTGATCCAGAATGCAAGTACTACTAATCAGTAATACTTAACGTTGATGGTAATCCGAATATACATCAAGTAGAAAAGCAAGCACTGGTACACCGGACATGCGACTTCGAGTTCCAGAGGTCTCGGATGATGATCGTTAGGACATCATGAAGCAAGATGTCAATGATCATTTAATCATTTAATTGGAAGCAATTATGGATGTATTGCATCATACACGTGTGGACTGTGGTTGAAGTTGTGTGCGTAGAGCGGGCAGGGTTTGGGGTAACGCTTCAAGGTGAGCTGACTGAGTCGACGAAGAAGCATTGGCATCGAGCAGATTAGATATATTGTGCGTGCGGTCTTTGGGCGTTGGCGGAGGATTGGAGGGTGGAGGGCTGGGGCTGGGATGATTCCAGCTGAGCGGATGGAGACGACCCAGAGTATGCCCAGACTGAAGGCAAGAATCCCCGGGACCTGAGGCCTGAACACTCGAGTCTGCTCTTCGTGGGTAAAGGTTGAGTATATCTGTATCTGACCATGGTGAAATAAGTGAAATGGGCCGTCGTCGGGACTCGAGGTGAACATCTTTGAGTTGTAGTATAATTTTGTCAGACGTTCATCATCATTGAGTTGAGAAGAAGAAGAGGAAGAGAACGACTCCGAAAGAATATTCCAGGAGACGACGACGGGGAGAGTTCGACAGGTTTTCAATAATTGAGTCGAAATCTCTACATTCACGTTCAAGATTCGCTGTTAGAGGGGTATCTTGCCAGTGAGCACATATTCCGATGGATATGGAACCGAGGAGTCTTGACGGCGGGGAAATATCCCCGACAATAGAAATCGCCACTGGCCACATTAGCTGCGATGCTGATATTGCCCAGAGGGTCGTAAGGCATGATGCATGATGTTCCGAGTCTGGGAGGTCTTTGTCTGAGTTGTTCAACCCTAAAATCGGATTCGTATGCGATCCGAATGGATTGTGGAAATCCAATATAGAAAGCACAAAGAAACACTTGATCAAAGCAGATAAGCAAGTGTATTTGCGCGGGGTTCTTCGAGAGTTTCTTTCCTCGAGGCAAGTACTATGACCAGATGGAGGTCCGTTGATGGTAATCGAGGAAGTGGTCGACATTAAATAACAGAGAAAACTACGATTGTAGTTGGAACCTAGAACCTATCGCGAGGAGTCAAATTTCAGTACATTTTCGAGTTCAAGAATCAACGCAAAGCGAGCTCGTCGTCGTCCCGGATGACGTTCTCAATGGCGTGGGATGATCGCTAAAATGAGTACAAAACAGGCAATTTCAGGCACCCCGGCCCTTTACCCAGACTACCATATCATACCACATTCTTGTGAAATGTAAGTTGTCTTCCTTTGTTGAATGTCTGCATTTTCTTACAAGTCAATCGTAGCTTTCGGGGTGTTTCAGACCGCTTTATTTATCGAAGAAACCGACCTGCAAATCCCCACTTGGCCGAGTCCAAGCGCCTATTTGGGCCCTTGCTTCAAAGGCGACCCCGTGTATCTGGCCACAGATCTCCAGTTTCGACGAAGCAAGTCCTTTTGGAGGATGGATGCCCCTCTACGTGCACCCATAAACATACCGCAGGAACTCTGCGGCATGATATGCCAAGACCCTGTTTTGCGATATCGCGATTTGCACACTCTATGTTCTGTGAACCGCAACTTCCGCGCTGAGGCCGAGCGACTGCTCTATATCTGCGTACGCCTTTCGGGTGCGCGACGTATCAAAGTGTTTTGCAACACCGTCCTGCGCAGACCGTTCCTCGCTTTGCGTATGAAGAAGTTCACCCTGCTCTTACCTCCCCAGATGGATCTCGAGGCAGACGATCTATCACGCATCATGAAAACGCTCCACCTCTGTGTCAATCTCAAAGAGCTGAACCTTCTTCAAGATGATAGTCGGGGTTTACCGGAGAAATACGGGGATGCTGTGCAGAGGTGGATTTTGGAGGGGCACGACTTCAAATTACGCAAGTTCACCAATTCGTATTTCCAGCCTCAACTCCTCGTCGGCTTTCTGAGGTCCCAGCCGTCGATCACCACGTTGGTCATGAAGTGCAAGGCGAATGCGGAAATTGGCGCTGCACCGTTGCCGTCGCTCACCACGCTGGATAGTTCTGCGACGGTCGTCCAAGAATTCAGCTTGCCATGGCATCCAAGGAAGATCAAGAGGCTGCAATTTAGCTTGATCCGGTCGACAGACGTCGAGGAGCTCGCGACGTTCGTCGCGTTGGCACAGTATCATGATTCTCTCAGGAGCTTGAGTATAAAGCGCAAGGATAGTACGACGGGTCTCGACATTGCCGTCCTCACTGCTTGCGTGGCCTCTCAACTACCTGATATCAAGTATCTTCGGATACTGGATTATTCAACGAAGGTGAGGATGTTTCCCCCCCTTCTTTTTATTCTATCACTATCACAAGCCAGATTTGCTCATTGTACACTTGATCCCCTCTAGTCGGAGACATACCATGTTCCGTTTTTACCTTTCCCGATTCGCTTGAATAAACTCGAGACGCTGATTCTGCGCCCGCCAACGCGGGCTTGGGATGACACTGGTAAGGATTCGAAGATTAGCTCATATATTGAACTTCGGAGTCCCCAGGGGAGGAGGGCAGCAGCAGAGAGGATCATGGATGCCCTTCCCGCTCTGAAGCGTCTTGTCCTGGTGGAGAAATACATTCACGAGTTCAAGAGGGATATGTCTAGCAAAGTCATAACTCAGCAGACTCTACGCTCTCTTGACGATAATGATTGGATGAAGGTTGTTTAATTTTTTGGATATTGGACGTGGACTTTTGATACCTCCCTACCATAGAACTGATCACCACATTAGATTGTATTTTTACAGATACTTTGTATTAAATCAAATGAGATTGACAAGAAATTGATATGTATAGACAAGCAACGAGAGATTGATACAAAACAGAAAAGTCATCATGTTTTCCGTCTCTTTCCTCTGCCGTTCCCGTCCTCAATATCAGCTTCACGTTTGCTCTTTTGCCCTGCTATCCGCATGACGTCCTTTTTCCTCTCTTTCTCTCGTTCGCTCTTCTTAGCCTCTTCCTTTTCAAGTCTCTTCGCCCTCTCTGCCTTCTTCTCGTCCTTCTTCTCATGTCTTCTCGCCACCTGGTCTTTCCGTAGCGCACGAATTTGCTGCATGAGAGCCAAGGCCTTCTTCTCGTCTGGCTCCATCACGACAGCACGTTTCTGGAGGTACGTCGCGTTCTTCTGCGGTTTCATCAACTTGGGCTTCGAGGCATAAGGCAGAGCGGATTGAAGTTTCTTCGGGATGACCAGAGGGTTGAATCGACGAGGAGCACGTTCCACTTTTTTGTACGTCGAATTGACGTTCAAGGGTGTCTTGATCCCTTCGTCACGTCGAACCTGACCAGTGAGCCGCATCCCGGTCCATTTTGATTTCTCAGAGAGAAGAAGCGAGGTAACGGGGTTGTAGAATGTTCGTGGTTGGATAGAGTACCAAGCTCGAAGGAAGATGACATCTAAAATGGGATTTTTTCGTTAGTCAAACAGCGCAGCCCTCGGATGGGAATTCGAAATACTTACCACTCTTGAGCACCTTGTCCTCGAAGGTAGCTCGGAACGCACCATCCGGTTTCGGTAACGCTTTCTTGATCTGACCTCGAATCCCAGAAACGGTGCGGATGTTAGCACCTTCAAATTTGGCCACTTCTAGTGCCGTCGTGAACATGTCCCTGATGAAGGCCGTGTTTTTGAAAATTTTGTATGGTGTACCCGTCAGCTTAATTTTCTTGACGATCTTGGCTGAACGGTCGATGTCGAGCACGACACCGGTTGCGCTGACTCGGAAACCGGGGGTATCTGCTGCGAGTGTGTTAAATGCGCAGAAACCGGTGTTGGGGAGGGTGACAGGCCCGTAGAAGGTGGCATAGCAGTGCATGTGTTCTGGGGTATATTTGAGCATCCGCATGCGAATGGAATGGTCGTCCAACGAGTAGATGGGTATGCTCTGGAAGCGCCGCCAACCCAAAGAGAAGATGAGAGGGTCGTTCGTCTTGAGCGTGCGGTTGTACCATCTGTGTCGTTTGATTCGGACCTGTACAAATCCGAATTGCTCTTCTGCAGGTAGAAGGCCTCCAACGACGATGGGGTATGTGGGGTCGAAATTTTCGATCATTTCGCAAGGCACGTCCTGCAGTTCGATCCGTACATATTGGCCCGGTCTGTAGCCTTCTATGAGAGCACGAGATTCGGAGTCCACACCCTCGAATTCAGCGCGATTGAGAGCGAGCTGTTTGGCCATCTCGTCCTTCTTTTCTTCATAGAAGTCCGCCTTTGTAGCTTCAGGATCATCATATTGTTCATCGAACTTGCGCTTTAGGATTTCTTTCTTCGCCGCAAGGGCTTCGGCGCGAGATACGCTGGAGTCTTTTCGGGTGGAGCCTGAAGGATTAGCTTCATCGTCGTCGTCGTCTTGATCTTCGTACTGTTCGCCATCTTCATCTTGATCCTCGTTGTCAAATCCTTGCCCTTCTTCTCCTTCTAGAGGAGGACCATCCCCACCAGTGATGAACAAATTGCGGATCGAATCGAGCATTTCTTCGTCCTCCCATTTTTTCAAGCTTTCAGGGTCGACAGGCTCTTTGCTCGCATCCAAAACCTCAGAATCATCGACTTGCTTCGACTTGACTTGGAAAAAGTCATCATCCATGGCTTCGTCCTCGTCCTTTTTTTCTCCATGAAGAATTTCTTCAGGCGAAAGAGAGGATGAGTAGATAAGTTTGATCCAATCCTTCCGTTTTGGCCTTGAGCCTGAAGCGAGTTGTTGAGCGCGGTCTGCAAGATTGGCTTTCCATCTCGGTACTGTCTCGCCGCCATCCTCCTCGTCCTCATCATCGTCCATGGCTTCCTCATCCTCCTCGTCGCTGGGTATTTCGAGGTCCGCGTCGTCATCGTCCATTCGAACACGCCCTCCTACACGTGGGGCAAGTTCATCTTCAACCAAGTCAGAGTCACTCTCCGCGTATTCGATATTGGTTTTCTCTTTTGAGGATGATGGGATGCTGCGCGTGACTGTACGGCGACCAGAACGTCCAGTATTACGGAGGTCGCTTGGATTGTGTGTGTCTCCCTCCTCATCGCTTTCCTCCTCGTCATCCTCCTCGCCCTCTTCGTCAGAACCAATCCCAGAATCCGAATATTCTCCCTCGTCCTCGTCATCGCTGTCATCCTCGTCCCCATCGTCATCGTCTTCCTGAGGTCGGCTGGAGGTAGGATCCACTTTCAGTACTTGCGAGGAGGTTCCAAAAAGTCGGATGTTGCTTTGAGCAACCCGTTCTTCGAGAGTGGCGTCGACATCCTGGAGATTCATTACCATTTGCTCCCCTTCACCTTGAGGGACTAGACAGAGAAACTTAGCATTCAAGGTTACGAAGGTAATTGGACAAACTCTCACCATCCGTGTTTCCTCTCGTAAAACTTCCAGGAACATTGACCCACACAGCGTCTTTATCATACATTACTCCCCCAACGTCGCTCATGGGTGCATGAATAAGCAACTTCTTTTTCTCGCTGAGCTTCCTCTTCTTTTCCGATTCTACTGTTGGAAGAGGACATGGGTCTCCAAGAACAGTGACGTTACTCATTTCCAGATCACCGACACCCGGAATATGAACTTTCGTCCCAAGGCGAAGGTTGGTGCCTCGTACATAGCCGTATACGGTCACCCTACGATCGCATTTTCCTTTTGATGTGCGAACGAGTTCTCGAGGTGTTAGATCCTCAATGCGGTCGGCGAGCAGGTAAGGGTGGGAGTTGCGGAATACGAGGGGTCGGAACTTCATGACGGATATGAAGCGGGAGAGATTCATGATTTCGGTGTCGGGATAACGGCCATTGAGGACACCGGAGAGGTAGAACAATTTGGCACCTTGATATATCTCTGTCCAAAAACGTTTTTTGAGCGCTTTCTTGGTGTCTTTCAAAGTCTGAGCTTTTTTAATGAGATCGAGGTGAGAAAGAATGCCGATGACTTTGGGGAAACCATGGGATTGCAGGATGTTGAGGAATTCGAAGGTTTCCTATGAGTTGTATAAGTACAGAAAAGCCAATAGGAAACAGGGAGAAAATACCATCTCGAAACCAAAAGAACCGTCAACCATGAGCAGCACTAGGTCGGCGATTTTGCCTATGTCTATCATGCTATTGAGGTCGTTGTTGCATTCGATGAACGTCAACCTTCTTTTTTTGCCTGCCACAACTGTGATAGGCCCCTTTGCGTCGTTGAGGGTTTGCTTTGCATATCGACGCACAAGACTTTTGAGCAGGGTGGTTTTGCCGACACCCGAGGGACCGACTATGGCAATGATGACTGGAGGTGGATCGTCATCTGGGGTTCTGTTGACTAAGGGTACGTGGAGGCGTGTTTGATCCCTCTCGACATTGCGACGACCTTGACGGTCTGCTCTCCGCCCTGATTTAGGCGCAAATGCCTGATAGTAATGTAAGTTATGGACTTTTGAGGACAAGAAGAGAGACATACTTTTTCGTTGAATCCATGTTGCTTCTCCTTTCCCTTCCCCTTCTGCTTTTTTTCAGCCTTTGCGCCCGATTGAGAGGGCCGGTGGGCTTTATGAGGTCTGTCGTCCATGGTCTGGAATATTATGAAGTGAACAACTATTTGAAAAAATAAGATCCGGCTAGAACGGGCCGTGACGGAATGAAAACACGGGGTCACATGACTGACGCGTTTGAGTTGTTGATTGAGTGCACCTTGTTCATTCTCTTTGCCACAGTTCTTCTTCTACTTAACTATTATCCTCCGCGATACCGTCCGAACTGACCTGGCCATCATAATAAACTCACGATGAAGAGACACTCCAGAGGGACTGTTCTTGACATCAGCATTCGTGGCGACGAGCTTGAGAACAATCGTATCCAGCTTGAACACAATCTGCAAAAAAGCGACCTCTCTTTTCGCCTTTCTTCAACCAGCGACGAAGAGAACAACGACGAATACAACAACAACCATCGACGCCAACACTCCCGTCGAAATCATAGTTCAGTCGAATATCCTCGACATATCTCGGAGCCCAGTCTGGTTGACTTCCCCTCTTTTGCCCACCGTTCACGAGAGCATATGCGTGAGGATGACCAACACCCTATGCATGCATGGTCTTATCGATCTGCGGACGATGAAGAAGGAATTAGCCCATATGGCGGGCAAAGCCTGTCGACAGCGGCTCACCATGCCAGCGCAATCACAATCAACACAGGCCTAGGAGGCGGTCGAGCTGCCCGTCGGGATCCAAGTCTCAGTGGGGCCGAGTACGATCCTGAACGCCCTTTACATGCCATGATAGCTGGGGTCAACAGCAAACATAGCATGTTTGCCCCAGACCCCGCAAAAAAAACCGTATGTCCCTTGTTCTCCTAAAAATATGCAACATTAATATTGTTGTACCAGGCTTCTGAAAACATCACATATGATCCTCTAGTCGTCGATAGTACCGCGGAACTCGATAGAATTCTTGCTTCTGGCCATGCACCACCACCGCCAATGTCATCCCGCTCCATCCATCCCACTCCGCCGAGTTCTTCCGTTTCGTCCGACTCTGAAGGAGGGCGAACAGAACGCACCCGTTTGAAGCTTGCTGACCATCTTCGACATGAATCATTCTCCCCCAAACGCCCCCGCAGTGCACAAGCTTCTTCCTCCCAACACCAGCGGCCGACTGAGAATCAAGATGCCTCTATGAATATCCCTACACCGCGACCGACGCGACGCACGAACGTTATTCCTCCTCGTTCCTCGTCGCCCGCACAACCCGAAGTCAGATTACAACCTGCTACTCCTTCTAATGGATCTCAATTTACACGCATGGCTCGTGGCATCAATAAAGAAATCGAAGCTACTCAGAAACAGTTGAAATCTACTGCCAAAACAAAGCCCGTAGCAGCCTCTGGTGAACGAAATCCGTTCTACGACATACAAGCCACGACTTCTCAAGGGAATATACATCTGCCTGATGTCACTGGCCTCACCAGCGCAGTTGAATCTCCTGCGAAGCCTGGGACGCAGTATCGCCCGTACCTAGGGGACAGTAAACCCCGAGATATCGAGGGTAAGTGTTGAATGTATATATGGGCTTTATCGCACCTCGATCTAATATTTTTGGTAGCTCGACTTATGCAGATTCTCTCCTCGGTTCAAAGTCAATTGGAAGATCTCAGATTAGAGAACAGTATTTCTCGACGACGGGTACGCGAGCTAGAGATGGAGCTAGATGTCTGTAAACAAGAAGTTGCGAAGGAAAGGACGAGACTGTTTGAACGTGAGGCATCAGAGGCTCGTCAATATATGGAACCAAGCCGTCGGGGGGTATTGCGCAACAAAGGCAAAGGGAAGGCAGCAGAAGGGCCTCCAGAAATTAGTGACGAACATCTTCATGCGAGGTATACGGAGGCTGTCGAAGAGGAAAAAGGTACGCCCATCATTCCGTCCCCTGACAGTATTCTGATTTTCCGACATAGCACTGGAGGCCTTGATTAATTCTCTTCGATCTCACTTGACGCGCCTTACTTCTGAACTTACTTCGCATCAAGAACTACTTACCGAACTCCGGAAACTCAGGGAATCCGATGCTCAGGCTTTGAGGGATAAAGGCACAGAAATAACACAACTGAGAGAAGAAGTACAACGGCTTGCTGGTGAAGTTGAGGTTCTCCGAGGCGTGGTTGAAGAAGGCTTGAACGAGCGACGGGCGACCCGGGAGAGCCATGTTACGAGCGTCGCTGCCGACGTTGCGATGTCACAAGATTTGGAGGAAGATGAAGCCAGCGAAGAGGATGAAATCCCGGAGCAGTCCGAAGACGATTCAGAAGAAGATGACGAGAAGGATGAGCCAGGATGGGCTTCAGATAATTCCATTCCTTTGGTCAACGGTCCCTCCCAAGCTAACAGAGCCGATCGAACCATGCGAACGGATCATGCAACAATGGGATCGTCCAATCTCGCTGGATCCGTCAACAGAAGTCCCCGCTTTGTTGATGCTGAAGAATTGGACAACATTGCAGCAGAGATGGACGAGAGACGCTCCAATCGGTCGAACGGGTCGATCACTTCACAAAATCGACCCGCGCCGTCTCGAGGAGAACAAGTTGGAACTTCCAGGATCGTCGACGGTCCTGCATTGAACCCCCTCCTCCAACCTCCAGTGAATAGGCAGCTTGATGCGCCGACATCTCGACCTTCAGCCCCAACACCAGGTCATGCAAAGAAACAGTACAATCAACCGAGGGACTGTCATGACCCAGACCCTGAAACGCCATTCCCTCAAATCCGTGGCCCGTTGATGGAGCGTCTGTTTTTCTCTGCTCCTGAACATAACGCCAAGACCTGTATTCATTGTCGTCGAAGTCGCCATCACGCAAACACCCATTCTCCTTCACGGCTCAACCCCAGGCCAACAACCAGCTATCCATTGCCACCAGAGAACCGAGGTGAAACCCCCACAGACGAAGGATATGAAGGTTCAGATGCAGGCGATGCCGAACATCTAGCAGCGGATAAGGGCAAAAGACGTGAATACGTCCCTTTCTCGGAACATGCGGGACATTGGCAAAAAGCAGGACGCGCTCAAGGATTACCTCCGCAAACCGTTCTTGCTCGACACATTCGCGAACTCGAAGATGATTTCATCCATTACAAGAGGTAGAACCTTCCAGAGTCTTCCTGCGCGCGATAGAAACTTATGGTTTTTTTTTATTGTAGTGTCTTTGTCGAACTGACTGACCAGTACAAGGTGATGGATGCCGCCTCGGATGTTCATAGAAGAAAGCTGCTTGCCAACCATATTCGCGAAGTTGTCGATATCTTGGAACAAAAGGTCATTCATCATCCTATGACATTTCCGTTGCGCCATTGCTGACTGTCTAATGTCTCTTCCTCTAGGGTGATCAAATTGCCGATCTTTATAACCTTCTTGAATTCAAAGACAAACCCATTTCGGAGTCTGCTCTCCCTGAAAAAGCAGAGGCTCGACCTACCCCTTGGGCAAGATAGGCGAAGCCTTAACATCATACCTTTTTGTAGTACAGCTCACTAAGTAATCATTGTTTGGAGTTTGCATGTTATTTCCTGACATTCCTGTTATCGTGATTAGACCTGTACAGTACAGATCTCCTCTCTACAGGATACACTCTTTTGTAATATTTTGGTTGAACAACTTAGCTGCTGTTGATATCTACTTCAGTAAATGAGTCGGTCAAGATATTTTTATCATGTATTATGATTAGAATATTGGTGGTGCACATGCTACAATTGATATGCTACCCATAACGTGTAAATTAGGGATGGAACCTCATAAATTAAGTATGTTCAACGAAATTAGCGTTCGGAGAGGTCGAAGGCAGCATTAATGAATGCCTCAATCTCCCTCTTGTGTTGAGTCTGTAGGTAGCCACTTTAGTAAAAAGATATACGAGACAATATACTGAGAATACTGACCTTGCTCCCCGTGGCGACTGAGCTTGTCGGCTCGCGTCCTGCATAGAAGGGGTATTTTCCTTTATGGTGTTGGGTTTTGCTGGCGGCAGTGTAGATACGGGGGCCAACGTAGCTCCATGCTCCATTGTTCAATGGTTCCTCCTGGAGAAAGAGATCAGACTCTTATTTGGTACAAAAGTTTCAAGACATTATTTACCTGGCACCAAAGCAAACTGGCGTTGGGGTAACGATCAAGATGGGGTGTGATCTAGAGAGCGCACGTTGAGTTACTTTCCGAACAAGTGAACGACGACACAAAGAAAGTATTTACCATATCATAGGGGAAAGGTGAAAGCTGTTCGATACGGCTGATGGCGATATCTTTGATACCTCTCTCCTCACGTGCTTGAGTCAAAGCGAAGTAAACTTGGCCTGCGAAGCGGGTAAGTATTACGGTGGAGAAAGATGAATCTTCAGCTTACCGGTACAGAGGATATGACGCTTAATTTCTTCAGGTGCGACCAAGGAAGCTTCGTTGACTTCGGGGATGTAACGCTGGAAGTGAGTATCATTGGTCATCTCGTCGAGGTTGGATCGAGCTTGGGGGTGACGCAAGAGACTCTTCGAGAAGAAGAGAATAAGCTGTAAAACGAAGCAATCAGGTTGTTAATCTCATTCATACACAGCGAATTTGCTTACAGGTTTGCGGAAATCACGATGGATTTGGCGACGGAGGACATGGAACTGAAGATAAGATACTCAATAAAAGGGATAGGAAATTGGAAATAGAAATTGAAGCTTACGTAGTTTGCTGGTGTGCTGCATATAACAGTCAGAAAGGGAACCAATCAAATAAATGAAAAAGACATACGTGGGATACACAACCTGCATGTTGCAATCCTGATGCTGACGTTCGGTTTTCTCGGGAGACGGGAAGACATTGGGATGGTCATCACACAACTGCAAGAAACGTTCGATCCTGCCACTTGAATGCTCGGGGCCCTGCCCGTCGTATCCGTGAGGAAGAGAAACGACTAGACCAGTACGTTGAAGCCATTTTCTTTCCCCGGCTGCGATGAATTGATCGATGATGCATTGAGCGTTGTTGGCAAAATCACCAAATTGTGCCTCCCACATGGTGAGCGAGTCAGGAGAAACGAGAGAGTAGCCGAGTTCGAAACCGAGAGTGCCGTATTCAGAGAGAGACGAGTTGCAAACAACGAACTTGGCCTGACTGGAACCAAGATCGTTCAGAGGAATGTATTGCTGTTCGTTGACTTGATCATGGATGACGGCGTGACGTTGGGAGAAAGTGCCTCGTTCGACATCCTGACCGGAAACACGGACGTGAATGCGTTCTAATGCCAAAGACCCGAAGGCCAGGGCTTCAGCAGTGGACCAGTCGATGTTGGTACCCTCCTCCACGGTTTTACCGCGGTTGGTAAGGATCCGAGCAAGGTTGCGATGAGGGGTGAAGCCTTCGGGGTAGCTAGAGATGGCTCGACCGATCTTTTTGAGGGTTTCGGCATCTTTACCGGTTGATCGTGTGGGCAAGGTCCTTTCCGCCAACTGTTTCGGTGAAGGGAAGCCCTGCCACGCAGCTGAGAGCCATTCCTTACTGGTTGGGACGTAGTCTTTCGCAGCAGCAGCAGCCTTTTCCATCATGCCCCAAACCCATGTTTTGTGATCCTCGATGTCCTTTTCGGTAAATGTACCACGCCCAACAAGGAACTTGGTGTATTGTGTCAGGGGAGTAGGCTGATTTTTGATGGCTTCATACATGCGAGGCTGGGTAAAGCTCGGCTGATCGGTCTCGTTGTGACCATAACGGCGATAACAAACAATATCAATGACGACGTCCTTCTTGTATTTGGCGCGATAATCGGCGGCGAGTTGGCATACGAAGTTGACGGCCTCGACGTTATCACCGTTCACGTGGAAGATGGGCGCATCGATGGATTTGGCAATGTCAGAGGGATATGGGGTCGAGCGGGAGAAACGAGGATCCGTAGTGAAACCAATTTGATTGTTGACAATGAGATGAATTGTGCCGCCGGTACCGTACGATGGAAGATTGTGCAAACCCATTGTTTCGTAGACGATTCCTTGACCAGCAAATGCAGCATCACCGTGAAGGAGAACTCCCATAGCCGTGTTGTGGTTGATTTCATCGCCTTCGAAGTGTTGGATGGCACGAGTTTTTCCGAGGACCACAGGATCTTCTGCTTCCAAGTGAGAAGGATTGGCGACCAAAGACAGAGAAACCTTTTTTCCGGAAGGGGTTGGACGAACGTAATTGGCACCTAAATGATATTTCACATCTCCGGCTGGCCAGTTGTCGTCTTCATTACCCTTGAACTCGTTGAGAATTGCCTCAATAGGTTTGCGAATGACGTTCGCCAATACATTGAGGCGACCACGATGAGGCATACCGATAGTGATGTGTTTGACTCCATTGTCCACGGATCGATCAATGAGAGCCTTCATTCCCGGGATGAGAGCTTCGCAACCCTCCAGACCAAAGCGTTTCTCGTTGGGATACTTGCTGGCCATGAATTTCTCGAAGGATTCGGACCAAATGAGACGATCCAGGATCATCCTTTTTTCATCAACGGTGTAATTCCAAGGCTTCGGGGTTTCAACACGTTCACGAATCCAATCACACTGCTCCTTGTCAGGGATGTGGACGTATTGAATGCCAACAGCACCACCTACAAATATGAAATTGAGTAACATATGGAAAGATTGAAAAAGCAACTCAACAGTAGATTCTTTTGCATAGCTTGATGATATCCCGCAATTTCATAGACTTGTTCTCTTCTGTAGCAAAATGTGGAAGGATACCAGGGCCAAGAGTAATATCTTTTTCGAGATCTCTCTCTGTAAATCCGTAACGACTGAGTTCCAGTTCGGGGGGTTTGACGTCTGCCAAATCTGCATCAAGGATACCAAGAGGATCGAGTTCCGCAACGTGATGCCCGCGCACTTGGTAAGCTCGAACCAGAAGTTGGACCTAAAGGTCATGTAAGAAAGGGGCAGAGATTACGTTGAATTGTACTTGCTTTCAGATGGTCATCTAACTCTGCCCCTTGACCGACGTGTAAAGCCGGAGCACCATCGGCGGGATGGGGGAATTGAGCAGAAGGGGGAGGTTGGAAGGCTTGAGGGCTAGTGAGGCCTTTATCAAGGCCGGAGAAATAGACGTCCCAAGACGGGTGAACCGAATGACGATCCTGCTTCCATAGACGATACATTTCGTCCGCGTAATAGGTGTTCGTTCCATTGGCGAAGAGGTCATTGGCCGATGGACTCTGAGCGACCGTCGACTGAGTCCGGAGAGATTTGAGAGAAAGAGGAAGACGCTGGGCCCTACTTGGCCACAACGCCAGCGGCAGTCTTCCGACGACTTGCCTTGTCAGCATTTTGGGTAGAAGAGAGTCGTTCACCCCCCCTCCGTTCCTTTGCCTCCCTACATCACGTGCCTTCACACATTCTCATCCCGTGACCAGCCGATGGTTTCCGGCAAAAGTTGCTTAGTAAGCTCATAGCCACACACCGTATCATATGCACCGGGGGGCAAAGTCCAGGCCGGTAAAATATATACCGGGACAAACCCAGTACAGCGACGGTAGGGCGACGGTATGACTAACAGTACAACATGTGCCCAACATGAGGCGCAATAAGGTGTTACAGGTAAGTGACAGTCACACCAGACCTTAGGCTAAGATTCTGTCGAGATACTCGAAGTTTACATTATTTTTTAAACAGTTCCGGGGATCAGGGTTTAATAATGCGTTCTGTAATGACTTGGAAGAATATAGAGGATAAAATTCATCTTTATTTGCTATATTCCACTCTCTTGAGAAGGCATTAATTTTTTTTGGGTGCCTCATAGTGTGTGGACCTTGTAGAAGTACAGAAAAACATAAAATTAAATGTTGGGTAAACTTATTGGGCTTCTATAAAATAGCCATACTCACTTTGAAGAAAATTTTGACATATTGAGGGCGAGAACTAACTTTTAACAGCTCAAGAATAAGAATATGAAGACCACATCCTCGTCACATTGTCGGACGTATTTAATGACATCATATAGTTGCATGTATTTGGTTAATTTCCATAACTAGAAATTTTCATACCGTCGCTGTGCTGGGTTTGTCCTAGTAAAAAAATACCGGCCTGTGAAATGTAGTAGTTAGGTTAGACGTAGAATGAACTAAAATCTAACAAAACAACTTAACACAAAACACCAAGTTTGAGTGATGGATTGTGAGGGTTTGTGAATAGGGTTAACATAGGTTTTATGATATGTAGACCTTCGAA
>JAHXRV010009833.1:0-74194 GCA_019904355.1 Psilocybe tampanensis | reverse complement strand
GAACGATAGGCCAACTTGAAAAAAACACACACAGGGCGGACTTTTGATTCTCTTACATAAACCTCCTCAGCCCTGCCCATCCCTGCCTCAAGCGTTCAGGGTCCCAGACAAGGCTTGACGGACCCTCGTTCACTGGCCAATAGGAAATCTGCTGGGTTGGAAGTTCGTGATCCGAACTACTGAGTAAAATATTTTTGTTGGCCTATCGTTCTGGAACCAGCTGTAAAGCTTAAAGTAATATGTTATGGCAACCACCGTACGGCTTACAGCATCCCGTTTAAACCCTCTTGCCTCTGCCTTGATGCTGACAGAAGACTGCGTTGAAGAAGACGAGGAGACAGTGTCCTTTCGGACATTATTTATAAAATTGGTTAAACGTGGGGCTCAATCAAGAATTCTCAACCTTATTTAATGAGCTATTGTTCGCCGTCCTCGATGAACAGCGACCGTGAACTTGGCAAGTTAAACAGGCTGGAGAGGCGGATAGACTATCAGAACTAGAAGGTGTAGGCTGAGTTACCTAACTTTGACCCTCCGCGGGGAAAGCTCAACGCAGTGAACTCCGCTGGTGGGGCAAAGCGTAGGAGTAGGGGTAACATAACAAGAGTGTCAAAATTTGTTTTGCCTTTTCCTATCTTTTCCAGGAGCAAAAATACACAAGAAACCCCAAACCCACGTCGTTATCATTATCTGCTCATACATACTGTGTGAATGTACATAGGTACCCCTGGACCCTGGTGTCAAGAGCGGGCCGTGTCGGTTACCCGCCAGAGATCTTGTCAGGTTTAACTTCACTTTACAAGCATGCCATGCGCGCCGGGGGTGGATGACATGGCATCGTGGGGAATTAGTCGGAGGGTGGAGGATGGGGGGTTCTCAACATCAATGACAAAACGGGGTGATGGAAAGGGGAGAGGGGGCCACCTGGGGTAAAGCATCTGCTTCAGAGGCACTGCAAATACAACAATGATTTGATGCCCCGGTCTTGATCAACATGACGTCCATCCGCGCTCTACTAGCTGTTAGCTCGACAATGGTAGATATACACATCACCCATGAGACAAAATAGACCATTATGTCTGCGATGAGTTGATGATGGTGATACTGAGCTCCGAACATTATTCCGCCCCACCAGCGTTGACCGCGCCGTTAGTTTCCATGCCACAGACCGCTCCATACCGTGCTCACACTTAGTCTACATCACCAACTCCAGTAAATTGATGAGAACCTTCCAACTACGGGTATCGCGTGTACAGTCCTATCATCTTAAACAGGGTAAAATGCTCAGTATTAGCCGTGTTGTATGTGTGCAAAGTTATCCCACTGCCATGCACCTACCGTGTGATGAGTGACGAACTCATTTAAGCTGTGTTCCTACTGGTTAAACGGTCCCCGTCCATCGGACGGTCGGACGGCCTGTTGGGAGTTTTCTCCCGGTCTTTTGGGTCAGCTCAAATCCTGGGAATATAGGTCCGACGACGGCGTGGGTTCGGAACGCCAGTGAGAGGGGGTGAGACTCGGAGGACAATGTCTGCCCTCAGTTTACTGGTAGCGCGCGCGCGTGGATGTGAGAGCTTGCTGCCATTGGGAGAAACTATGACACATTACTAACTGCAGAGCTTACGATTAGCGAGGACGGTGAACAAAAGTGGGGAACGATACCCATTCCGATCTTCAGGCTATAGTATGCCGCTGAGTATCCCCATACTTTTGCCATTCCGGGAATGCTGAGTATCCCTAGGGCCCTATGATATCAGTTACAGTAGTTGTCAAGTGTCGACATGGACACATGTGTCTCGATCAGAGCTACTTACCTATCTGTGCATGTATCTCTTTTCAGACTCGGAGTAAGGTGAGCGTAGCAAGCGGCGCCTCTTCGGATAATTCTGTATCAACAAGGTGGAGTTGCACCCGGCAAATTCCGGTTGAGTAATTGTGCCGATCGGCGAGCAAGACCACTTTCCTTAAACTCTGATTGTTTCCTTGTTTGGCCATCGGAAAAGGGTGAAACCACTTGATAACAGTCTCCGGAGACTTACTCAGCAGATAAGGATATGTACAATTACTGAACTGTAATGTGGAGTAGGGGCATTTGAATCAAACTTGGTAAACATCAGTGCATCTCTCCGAGTCCATCCTCATCGCAATCGGAGAGTGCACGATACAGCTTTCAGACTCAAAGCGAACGTGCTTGGAGACTAAATCTCTTTGGAATCGAGTAGAAGCGTACCCAAGTTACAATTGTATGATTTCTTTTTTCGGGCGTTCAATTTTATCATGGCCGAATACCTTGCGAACACCATATAAAATGTGTTTCATTATGTCAAGGATGATCCCTTTCCTCCGCACTACTAGTACAAACGGTCGTTGAGGTACAGTGACAACGTTAAAACGTTATACATAGGATGCGGGGTTTATGTTACTATTCCAATGGATGTAATACCCTATCAGGTTTAGTGGCTTTTTCTTGAGCTTCATGCATCATGGTTCATAAACCAATAAGCCAAGAAATTCATGAGTAGGTAAAAGGGTCATGCAACATCATTGGCCCCACAGCAATTAATGATGAAAGATGAGACTGTTAAACTCTAACATACATTCAAGGTTCTAAGTTGGCAGGAGAAGATGTTCTAAAGCTTTTTCTGTCGTTTCATTTCCACTGGTGGATCATTTCATCTCATCTCAAGCCTATTCTACCATATCAACCTCCAAGAAAACCTGGCCGGGTAAGGGAGTGTTCTCTATCATACCACATTTGCTCACATCTATCCCATATCGGCATAAAAGGGGAGAAATATTGTACCAGTACTTGGCGATTGCTTTTGGTGAAGTTCGTGATTCCTCCTCATCATGAGGCTTATGTGTATGGTTGTTGTTATGGCAGCTGTTAAAGTCGCCTGGTAATCTATGTAAGGTAACTTAATTTCACAGTCTAATGACTGCCTCACCTCCGTAAGACGTGTAACATGCCGCGCCACGACATTGAAACATGCACGCGCACATGTCGGCCAGCCACCCAACCCCAACACACATGCGCAATGCGCATGCCACCTTTTTATGAGTGAGTGTATAAGTTACTTAGTTGTCAGCCTGAGGGAAGATCCGACCTATCCGAACCGTTATCACCACGCGCCCCTCACTCCCATTCTCTGATTTCTCTCATCCTTATCTCTCCGCAATAAATTCCACATTTCGTCTCAATTCAAAACCGCAAAGCTGTCCACCCAGACATGTATTAAAATGGTGAAACCCACCCCCCAACAATGACTCCTTCCACACAGATTATTGACAATTGCGGTGTGGCTGTAAACTTGGTCCGAGTTCCGAACGGGCTCATGCCCCGTGGTCCGTGGTCCGCTGATGTCGATGATGATGATGTTGATACTGACGGTGGAATGGCGCAATCTGGGGTAGAGCTCGGAGTGTGTGGTGGACCGGAAAGATACCATGTATCTTCTCCATAGACACGGAAGTATACATATGGTAATGTCTTCTGGTTGAACACCGGCACTGACGGAGAGTCTGACTTCAGGATCATGTCCAATGGGCTTTTCAGAGTCTAATGTCGTATATATGGCCCTTGGTCATGATTTGCTGTTCAAAGCTTTCCGAATGGTTGTTCAAGGCGAGAACCTCGGTATGTACTGTACAAGGAAATGGCATTCGGATTTTTATTTTGAACAGATCACTGGAATCTTCGCAAAAATCAAGACGGGTCCGAAATGCGAGGCTGCAGCGGCTACGTCACGACGCCGCGGCGCGATAAGGCGCACTTTAAAATGCGGCCTACTACAACTAGTGAGTTGAAGTTGAATAGAAAAAAAAAGCCCTCAAATTCTCCGTCAGTGACCGAACTGCCCACTCAAGCTTCAAGACTAACTCGTTGAGCAGTGAGGTAAGCCCGCTCCGCTCCCATTCGCCAGCCGCCAATTTGGCCGAAACGCGCAGTATACGATGTTGCATATAACCTCGGAGAATCTCTCCTATCAGCCATGATCAAATCTTATACTTACAAAGAACTGCATTCAACTTGACGGAACGACTCCGCCCATCCACCGCCACAGTAGACTTCCAAGCGGCTTGCACCCGTTTGCCCGTGGACAAAGGGCTAAGCAAATAGGAAGCCAGCCGCTGAGTGGATGAATAGAGTCCGTGTCTAGTGAGTAATCCACTTCGAAGCTCAGTCTACACTAACTTACGCTATGATCGCATTGACGACTATCAGGCTGAAATAGATGGCACAGTAAGTAAACGATCGTGTACATAGTCGTTTTGAACTCGAAATCAATGATGATGGTTCATGCGCGAGATGCCAGCAAAAAAAAACGTCGCAACGGACGCGCGCACGCCGCATCCGCCTCACGATCAAATAACAGGCGCTCATGATCGATGATCGCGCAGTGCAGTAGCGCGCATGCCGCCCACGCCGCGACGTCAAGCTGCCAAGTGTCGCATGGACACCCTGATCATCGTGCACCGTGGTACATCCACAGACATTGTGAACGTCTGTACGGTATACATACAATGATAATAAAAATATACTATACCAAAAACATAATATCCGATCGAGGCAGTCACGGTGGTAAGTCAGGCGTCCGTCCTTGCCTGTTTTCAACGTTTTGGAGTTTTGACTGGATGATTCCATGACGATCCTAAGTTGTAACCTTGATTGACGGCGACTCCTCGCTTGAGCTCGACTCCGATACACCTCCAGTGATGACGGAGTTGTCACTAGATATCCATCTCCCTTACACCTTGACCTTCAGTTCGGAAGTGCCAACGGTCTAAAACTCACATGGGGGTCTTGACTCCCTCCGTTTTTCCTGCCAGAACGCCGAATTCGAAGAACGGAACGTCAGAAAGAGGGACAACTCAATTCAAGAGGTGGACGACGGTTCCTTTCCTTACTGAAGATTTTCAGTTGACAACTTTTGCCTAGTCGTAACATGGTTTCCCTGGGATATATATGCTACTGTACGTCGAACAGGAGCTGCCAGAAGAATCGTGCCAATACAATTATCCCGAAAACGTGCTTAAATCCTTCACTTAACGTTCACTTTGCGAGCCGAGTAGTACGAGTGGAACGACAACCACAATCTTTTTATTTCCTCTCTTTTGGATTTGAGACTGGGACTAACCATTAGGAATTCGGACAATCTTGTCTGAAAGGTAGCAAGTTTTTTTTTTCTTTCTCCAGGCTAATCAAAGTCTATGTCATTCCATGTATTTATCTCCCAGTGGCAGAATGGGAAGGTACGAGACTCTCAGGACGCCCGAGCTCGGAGATCGAAAGCCGTTTGACCTCGTTGTCCCCTATCCAGAGGCCGTATGTAGGTAAACGATTCAACTCGCTCAAGTATCTCCTCCGACTCGTGAAATGAAATACACATAATACTTACTTCAGCACCGTGGACCACCTGGGCACCGGGGATGTCGACGGATGGAGAGAGAGCCTCCCACTGGCATTGGTGGGTCATATTAAACATTACCTGACATCATTCCAGTCAATGTAGACTTCCGTCGATCCTTTATTCGAGTGAGTACCTTCCTCCCAGTGGGTAAGTAAGTATGTACAGTATGTCACATCCTTTCCGGAGCACGTCGTCCGTCGAGTTAATACGTACATACGTCAGCGGGGTAGTGATGCGCCCTTTCATCTCCATCTTCATAGGTCGGTTCTGGAGTTCTCTTATCTGGAGATGGGATAGCCTGAGTATGGGGTCCCGGGGAAGTCTACATAAGGAACTTGAATTTACCTCCGAGGACGATGATCATCCAGCCTGCCAAGAGAGCGGACCGGTGCGGGATTGGATTGGATTGTCAGCTTGCGAGACTTGATATTGATAGCTTGAATTACGGTTTACTGACTGACTTACTCAGTAGGGTACGTTTGATCGATCCGTGGAGAAGAGCTTGAGAGACGAGGATGATCAAGTTAAGGGGCGGAATTCGGGTTATTGATCGTTGATTGTCATATATGAAGACTCGAAAGTTCCAATATTATCGTTTTTGATATATGGCTGCCAGCCTCCGGGGGAAAGTGGGGACGGAAAGAGAACGTCCGGTTGGCTATTGTTGAGCCCAGCGCAGCCAGCCTCCAGTATGTCTGGAGTTGATGCCACTCCGGCGTAGAAAAGACTCGGATGATCCAAACAGTTCTGGCCAGGCCTTGGCGAGGCTGGCGCCTGTTTATCGCCCCGCATTTTTTTGACACATTTTTACTGGTGGAAGGGTGCGGATACATAATGTAGAGGCTCCCTCTCATCCGCTGGGTGATCCCGCCGCTCGGACTCCGACTAAGCCATCACCCAAGCTCGGGCCACTCGGCAAGTCCGCACCTCAGGCCTCAGGCTGCGCGTCTATTTTGATGCATCATCCCGGCGACTCAGCGCCATCAATAAATGTAACTCGAAAATAAATTCAAATAATCGTGTCGTCGAATCGGAATCCTGGTGCACAGTGACGATGGCTACAATGGTACTTATAGTATGCACAGAAGGAGGAGGACTCACGCTATTTATACGACACCAAACTTCAGAACAGTGGCCGTGAACCAAGGTCGATCTGATTGGTGGACCGCACCGGTGTCAATGCCAGTGGGCTGGCTGGCGAATTGCATGCCACCTCGTCAAGCTCAGCTACCGTGAAATGCGTACAGTAAGTCTGAAGCCTAAACGAGGTGAGGTGAGATGAGGTGAGGTAGACAGCCTGCTGCCAGGCTGCCTTATGCTAGTGCGAACGTGAAGCGTGAGGGTGAAGTTAGACTTTTCTGCAAATCGACCTCAAGACTCAAGTGGACGGATCGTGTTCGATGACTTCAATTACTCGCCACATATCAGAGAATTGGGGTGGTGTTGTCTAATTGGCTGACGAGTGGCCGACTTGGGAGTGGGGCTTAAGTTGAAGAAGAAGAAGTAGTACTTGTTGAAAACTTCGTACATATTGCCACAAGACGGTGATTGACCATGTACACATGGTCACCGTCAAGTTCACAAGCAAACCTGAATAGCCAGGAATTCACCTTGACTCTTACTTAACTTCAAGTCAAGGTTGAAGCTAAGCTAAGGTGAAGGTGAGTTTTATACATACGTAGCAGTGCTATGTAGCAACGCTAACACTGTGCACTAAAGTACTCTATCATGGCTGGCTTTATTGCCTCATCCCCCGTGACAATGGCTTCACCAAGACGATGTACATGCCGACGGGCTAAAGTACTGGCATCTGAATATTGAATCTGCATGACCATCACTGGCACAATTAACCGTCGTCCGGCCGATCAGAGTCATCGACTCAGAACTCTTGACTTTTCTAGGACATTCACCCAATTATTTATTCACTGAGAATACTCACCGGTCACCGTTAAATTAACACCACACTATCACTTACCAGTGAAGCATGGTCAGCCTTCCCCAAGTCCCTAGTTAGCACTTGAGTTGGAAGTTTGAACGCAACGCAACGCATGAATAAATAAAACAATTCGATCATCGATCGACCGCGGGACGGCCCACGCTCATGAATCATCATGCACATTGACATGGACACCTGAGGGTCGACCATATGAATCGAATCGAAAGCAACCTGACCGATCACATTCCCCAGATCCCCCATGCACATTGCACACGCACGGAATAATAGTACTGTAGACTGCCTACCGTTACCGTATGCACCCCGGTTTCTTCTTTTGTGTTTTTTTTTTTTCCCTACTAAACGAGTCGACGACTATATGTATGCATAGTAATCATCGTCGTGGTGATGAGACATAGGAGGTGCTGAGCCTAGGTGGTCCCGGCTCCGGCTATTATCATTCGCACAACGACTCGGACAATATGGCCACTGGCAATGAATGGCATGCCAATATATCGCCACTCAGACTGGCCAGGGCTGGCCGCGATGGCAGGTGATTCGGATACGGACGGATACCAATCAGTATGTTGATAACTTGAATAAGGCAGTGGTACCGCTGCGCATCACCGATGCGCATGGACTCGGGAGGTGTGGATTAATTGGCCATGGGCTCTGGAGGCTTATTGTGTGTGTTTTTTTTGGTTGGCCGGTGGGCCATTTGCGTTACTTATTCTGTATTGGTCGCGAGGAGAGGGGAGGCATGAATTCAGCACACAATGGCCGGTTCACTTGGATTGGTCTGACCATTGTCTCGACTCCGAGTCCGAGTCGTCGTTGTGATATGTATATCAGTTAAACAATGGATAGGCCAGTTGAGGCCAAGTTGGTTATCGATTGTTTCCCTGAATATAATCAAACTAGTACATGCATGTCAGGATTCATGTGGTACGTTCATTACTGATTTATCGCACTCATTCAATTCAATCAATAGTGTACATTCATGCGCACTCACTAGGCTACTTGTGATGTAGACAAGCGCTAAAACCCAAAGGCCTCCTCTGAGTCTAACTCCCGACGCAATCGTGGGCCGTGTGCGGGGGGACATGATATCGACAATCATGATGTGTTCTGGCCAACAGAGAAAACGGCCGTCGGTCGGTCGACGCGTCCCGTGCGTAGAGACACGGTCGTCGGGAGCCCCTCGAGGGCAGAACGAACATACTTGATTTAGGCACAGATGGACATAAATATATTCTAGTGCCAGTGGCGTGCCAAGATATTGCTGGGTCCCTTTGGAGGTTGTCAGTCGAGTGCGGTGTAGCAGAGAGAGAGCTGGAGACTTGAGAGAGGGGGGGATGGACGAACCCCGTTTCTAGCTAGTAACCAAGCGCCACACCGGGCCTCGGACGATTGATCGACAAAACGTGAGTGGAGGCGTATATTGAGGACCCTACATACTGTAGATGCGTCCGTCGTTTGATGTGATTTTTCGGTTGCCTGGTTTGAAATTGGAGTTGTCGTTTAGGAGGCGGAGGTGAGGCTCGAGGCTACAAGCACAAGCAGAAGAGTCAAGCGAGAGGGAGATGAATTGAGAAATTAGCGGACATACATGTTTTAGATTGTTTCGTTCTCTTGTTTGACCGTTCTTGTTGTATACCAATGAGAGCGTGGATTTACCCCGCATTCACGGTGTATTGTTGGAAGATACGCTAGCGGCGGAATGTTTTAGACTCGATCGAGGGGGGACGAGGATGGTAGAGGATTGAGCGACGCAGATATCTCGGAGAGTTGGATTGGAAAACAGCAATGACATCAGGGAGAGAGACTAAAATGCGTAGGCGGAGAATATTCGCGTGGTGGCGGGATGGGATGGCGGTTGATTTCTGAGTGGCTGCATATGTTAACGAGGGAGCGTATGATTAAAAGGGGGGTGCTCCGAGCGACGGCGGGAGGCCGGAGGGGAATAGCGGCAAAAGGCGAAAAGGTGAATAATTCGGAGTTGGTTCGGAGGAGGGGATTGTGGGAAAGGGTGGCCGCGGAGCCTCGGGTACTTGTTGGGGAATAGTGCCGGGTAGCCGGTACGAGAGTGGGGCAGATTGAAAGGGGCCCGATCTGGAGATCTGGATCTGAGATGGGTGGACTGAGGATATAATAAACGAACAGAGAGGGAAGACAACCCACTATCCCACTCTCCATCCCACCATGGATTTCGACGCCGCTTGGTGTCCCGCCTGCGACAGGCAAATCCTGCCCAAACGCATCACGCAGAACATCCCCACCCTCTCCCCCAAGAAGCCCCTCTCGCGCCAGGGAAAGCGCATCGTCCGCACCAAGCAGCGCGTCGTCATCGACCAGGGCCCCATTCCCCTCTACTGCTCAGACGAGTGTCAGTTTGCAGATCTCAACATCCGCCAGCGCGACGATGCCCCCATCGATCCTGCCCGCGACCAGAAACTCTGTCCCGTCCCCACCGTGGCTGACGATTCCCACGTCGCCGGCCCTTCTTCCCCCTCCCAGCCCCCCTCCACCCTCGACAGACTCGCCGCCCTCCTCAACTTCCCCCCGCTCCCCCCTCCCATGCCCATCTACGAGGAGGACGACTCCCCCGCCCCCCGCCAGGAGTTCTCCGGTGGCATCATCATGGCTGGCCGTCTCATCAACTCCCTTTGTCCCCCTCCAGCCAAGCCCTTCCACGGCCGCTACCCCCCAATCAAAGAGCCTCGCAAACCCACTCCCGGCTGGAACGATGGCTCAAATGCCTGGCGCCCTGCTGTTTACAGCTGTGCCCAATCCAGTCGCAGTCCCTTCCACCAGCGCCAGAGCTCTGTGCCACAGGTTCCCATCCCCCCTTCCTTCAAAGCCCTCTCCCGCAAATCCGCCTCTTCATGCTCCATCTCCTCCGCACCCGCCTCCTACCACCATCCAGCATCCCCTTCTGCCCATGCCGCAGAGGAGATGATCCGCGAATTCTCCCAATCTTTCATCCGCCGCTCAGACTCCCGCGTCTCCCTCTCCTCCACAACCCGTTCCAATACCGCTCAGAACACAGCTACCCCCTCTTCTCCCGTCTCCACCCACTCTCTCCCCATCCCCTCTCCCCGTCGCGAGCGACACCTTGTCCACCCCCGTGCTCAAGGCAAGCTTCTCGTACCCAACGTCACCCTCAAACCCCACAGTGCCAGCAGTGATTCTAGCGCCTCTCTCTCCAGCGCTTGGAGCGGCCCAAGCACTACTCCCAGCTCACGCAGGAGTGCCCGCAGTCCCCTATCTGCCACTAGCGATAGCGACGAGGACACCAAGCCTTCAGAGTCCCTTTCTTCCCGCCGTCCCCGAAGACCTGTTGAGAACAGTGCGTATTCCTACTTTTTCTCTCTCTCTTTCTCTTCCTTACCCTCAATCCACAGCTCGTGCTTGGTCTTATGATAACGTCCGGACCTACGACATCATGCCCATGCCAGCTAACAAGGTCAAGAGAACGGTCATCCAGACCATCGATGGTGAGGAGAAGCAGGTCGAAGTCGAAGTCGTCGAGCCTCTCAAAAGGCTATTCCTCTTTGCCGACAAGCCAATATCGCGATGAACTCGCCAACTCTTCTGTGTGTCTGCCTCTCATTGCATCTTTCGGGTTTCTTTCCTTTGGCGTCTTCTCTCTCTCTCGGGTCTACATTATTCGCATTCGCACTGGCACACTTCATCGCATCTAATCATCTTCATCGGCATTCGACTCTTTGCATTCATCCGTCTTCAGCACTTCACGGTCTGACATTCATACCATCCTCATCGACATTGTTATCCTGCATTCCAAACAAACAAAAATGGCATTCATATCTGGATAGGATCCCTTTTCGGGGGACTTTTTTTTTTCTTATTCATTATTTCCCCCTCCCCCTCCATTCATCCATCCCCTCATCATCATTCACATTCGCTGCTGTTATCGATCTGCTCTTCGCGCTCTCTCCTGCTTGTTATCGTCTTGTTATCGCATTCATCCCCTCCCCCCTTTTTTTTTTCTTATCACTTATCATATAACCATCGTACCCCCGTTTTCATTTCCCCCGAGACTTCCCCGTTTTCTTTCTCTTTTTCATTCCCTTACCCGGATATCGTCATCTCCTCATTATCGAAGCACCGAGTACCCACGCACCTCATGGTATACCCACCAACGATCAGATGATATACCCCTTTGTCTCATCCACACATTACCCCTCCCTCTCTCGGTCCCCTCTCTCTCTATGGCTCTCTCTCTCTCTCTCTGGCTCTGTCTCATCACGGCTTACTTGTTGTACAATGTGTACTTTTATTGGGATGACTCGAATCCATTCTCTCACATTATTTTATTTTATTCTCTTTATAACCCTTTTTTTCGTGTACCATCATCAACATTACTCCAATTTTTCCTGTGCCATACTTGTTCTTTTTCTACCCCTTCCTTTTCCCCTCCGCGTTGTAACATAGCGAATCCGAAAAAACCAAAAACTCTTTTTTTGCATTAGCATATATCGTCCTCTTTTTACATACCATACTCTACTTGCACATTTTTCCTTTCTTTGGGGGTTTCTTTCTTTTTTTTTGTGGATAGTCTTTACTTGTGTGTGTGTGGTGAAACACGTAATGGAAATTTCAATCGAATTGTTTTGCAAGTTGAACAAGTCTGAGTAAGCGTAAGCTCCTCCGCTTGGTTGGCGTCCGACCAATCCGACACGTTTGAACATCTGACCAAATTTCAAGTTGTCAATGGGGTCAGGTCACAGGTCGACTCCACCCACCGTACTCAGAGCGACTCCGCCTTTCATTAATTCATTCATTCATTCGTTTCGTTCTTTCATTGTCTGTTCATTTGAATTTGTCCTTTTCATTGTCCTTTTTCCTCATTTATTATTACTTATCGACGCCTAGAGGCTGGCGCCGCCGCCGTTCATATTAGACAAGTTATTGTTAACTCTTCAATATTATCATCCTTTTCGAAGGTCCTTTGTCAAAGTAAATAATGCAACGCCTAAACGATAAACTCATATCATATCATATCATATGCATCGCGTTCAAAGTTCTCCCCCGCTTTCCTTTGTACATGCCAGATTCAGAACGAGACGAGATTATTGTCAAGTTACGGAGTAAATAAGTAAGTAATGTGCCTATCTCTTTCATTTTATCATATACATACATATACATATTGGCGTATCATATCATTATCATTATCGTATCAGCGTATCTATCAGTTATCATTATTTATTTATTTGAAAGGAAGGAAGGGGAAGGGGAAGGGGCAGAAGGGACGACGTTCGGGAACGGGACGGTCTCTCCGGAGGATGAGGGGGGGGAATTTAGGGCCTGAGGGGGGACGAGTCGGGTGACACTGACAAGAGTCAAGACAACGGGTGACATGGACATGGACAATTTAGAGGGGAAGCGGGGAAGGGGAACTTGAACTTGGGGCAGAGCGAACGTGCATCGTCCGCGTCATTGTTGTTTTTTTCCCTGGCATGAACTTTGAACGCCTCCTTGCTCAGTTGTCTGAATCTGATGTCGATGTCGGATTAATTATGGGAGGGTGACTTTGGCACAAACTTGTAAGTTTAATTGGGATGATCTACGCTTCCCTTTTTTGAGGTGCCTCGGGTTGCCTACCTGCCTGCCTGAATGCCTGAATGCCTTCACGCCTTCAAGTTTGCCCTGCCTCGCCCTCGCCTCCCTTCAATCTATGGTACTTGGGCCGCATGACTACGAGTTTATGGATGGTCCGATGGATGGAGGGATGAGACTTCGACCGTTGAAATATTGACAGTCAACGGCCGACTTTGAATCGATAGGATACGGTTGGCTATGCGCAGCCCGAATGCAATGCAATACATCACTGCACCGACCCGACAACCCGACAGTACCGCTCAACCCAATGAATGAGCATGTATACATAGCCTGAGTATTAGGACACAGCAGGCAGACTTGAGGCGAACTGCAGGCGGCCCAGCATTGTCAATGACAACCTGAGGTCCTCGATGTTCAAGTTCATCCATTCCATCCAATAAGTAAATAACATAACCTTTGCTTCCCTTCTTTCCTTCTACTTTACCTTTCCCTTTCCCTTTCCAACTTGAGTAAGTAATAAGTAATAAGCATGTACTGTATTGATAGCGACTAGTGACTGCCAGTCTAAGGACACGCGATAAATAACGAGAAATCTGAATACATACCATCAAATCATCCCATCAAACCACATGTCCGCGCCACGACGATGGCGCAAATATTGACCGCACCCTTCACATCAACACGCACCACCACCACCCTGCATGCCCGCACCTCCCCACACGACCAGGAGGGCCAAGGCTGACTGTTGACAGCACAACGACGCACACTACGGCTCAACGGGCCATCCTCCCAGATAACGTGTCCCATTGAGTAAACAAAAAAAAAAAAAGTTATTATCAGATCAAAATCAAATCAAATCATAATCAGCCCACACAACCCTGCAGGGGACCCCCGTCGTTAAGAATTTTTTATTATGGTATGTACCCCAATTTCCGATGCGTCGTATTTTTCAATTGCTTTTTGGGTTCAATGCAGACTGACCGACTGACCGACTGAGTTTACTGGGTGTGGGTATGTAAATCTCCGTTTATACTAATACATACATACATGGAATATCGATGTAGCCGCTCATATACACTGGTATACTTAACTTGCAGGGAGAAGGAGGAGGGCGGGACTAGGGAGTTTTATTATTTTATTCAGGAAGTGAGGCGGCCATAAGTAATATTCGTCAAAAGCTGAGCGCTGAGTGCGGAGGAACGCCTGTTATGCTATCATATTACTAGGCTAAGAAGTACGGAGAGGAGCTCAAGGCGGGGAAACGGGGAATTACTCAAAAGATCAACGCACCTTACATACACCGGCGCACCGCAAGCGCGATTGGGACGGTTAGGAGTCGGGGATCCGGACACGGAGGCCGAAGCATAGCTGAAAGCCTCTTGCTGTACCTACCAAGTCCAAGTATATGGTCGTATCAATCTTCAATCAATCCTATAGGAATAAAACTAACTCCATAGTCAAGGAAACCCCCACCGGCGAGGGCGAGCGGAGGAACCTTTGGAAGAACCTTGGGGAAATCCAAATGGACTTTGCGAAAAAAAAGTAAGTAAACAGGGTCGCTCCAGTGCAATTGCGACGATGGCCATGTTCTAGCGCCATCACGGTGATCTTTCGCAATTCCATCATACCTGGGGCATGTTGGATACCGTTCTCGTCCTCCATTCGAGAATCCAAAAAAAAAAAGTGAACCTGAGGTCCCCGCCCCCTCCCTCCGCCTTCACGTATTTACAGAGTAGATTAAGTAGAGTGAGGCTAGTAGGGGTGTTAGTTTACCCTCTCTCTCCGTTTGGACAGGACTGAATGTAAGTATGTACGACGGCGGGCAGCTACATAAGACTATATGAATTAATCTACGACAGCGGGGGCTCCTATCGGCTTCAAGTTGGTATTGAGAGTTATCACGCGCGGGTCTATTGCAAAGTTAACTTGCAACCAACTCCGTAAGAGCAATGGGGACTTGGAAAAGGTCTGGTGATCACCTTTAGCGCACACTGATTCTCGCGTCTCGCTGCTAATAATATCTGAGTAATAAACGCGTTGGTTGACACCTCCACGCCTCCCTCTCTCGAAGAAGTCAAAAAACCACCTAAATGATTTTTAAATGATAGCCTTACCAGACTAAACCCGGGTTGGTAGATACGCTATATGTGCCGCACCTATTTTGAATAATAGTCTCACTGACTATTAACACCACTGTCAATTTATGATAATCGAATCCCTGAACGTGAACGTTGAGCTCGAATTGACGGTGTTAGGGATCTCCGTGACTTCACTTACCTTAATTAATTCATTCATTCCCCTACGGCCGAAAAATTTGAACTGATCATGAAGGGATTACCCTCCGGTTGACATCATACACCCACCACTGACAAGGTAGTCTATATTTGGGATTCAAAAGAGGGCGAGGGGATGCTTCTATGTAATACTCACTGTCAGTGTAAGTAGCTCCTCCCCACTATGGAAGGAGTTCGACATGGTTTGACGTATGAATGTAGGGGACTAGGGATTTCGGACCGATCAACGATTTTCCTTGAGCCTTTCCATCCAAAATGCGTGTTAGATTCTCCGTCGCGTGTCAGGAGAATCGCGTTGGGCTCGAGGACGCGTCTTGAGAGAATGAACATGCGTTACTAGTGGTTCCGGCCGGTGTACGAACGAGGCGCTTGCGGGCAGCGTTTATTTGAAATAAATCTCGCATTTTATTACGTCGAGGTCGAGAGGCCCAGTATGACCATGCTGATATACATCACACAAAGACTTGGACTCGAGCCGAGTACGAGGAGTATCCTTGGGAGGTTCGTTGTCACGACTGCTGGTGTATTCAACGGACGACGGGTGCCACTGACCGATAAACTTTGGATGAGTGCAAGTATATGTGATTGGCATCTCACTCCAAAGTCGTTGTATTGAACTGTATTGTCTGGCGAACAAATTATTCGGTCGACTATTCCAGTCACCCAAGTGACCAAAACTCCAAGCTTCAAGTGTCGGATGGTCGGTGCGAGATCCCCCCTTCCCGCGTCATGGAATTGCGGAAATCCTGCTTGTTTTCTGGAAAACGAGACGTCGATGGTCGGGCTGTGCGGGCCAGAAGACACTGGGGGATTCCTTATCCAGTGAAAACACGACGCGATGCAGAGCATTTGGAGTCAGGCGACGCGCGAAATCGATGGAATTCACGTCGATGGTCCACGGAAGACAGCGGGAGAAGCTCTCCAGAGGTGCGGGTCGTCTTATCATGGAGCACTTGCGGTTGGAGGAGGGAGTGGTACACGATGAGTGACCGTCTTCTTTCATTCTGTGTGCTGTGCAGTTATGTTCTTTTCTTTTGCCAGCCGGCGCCAAGTGATTCCCTCGTCAAAGGAGAGGTCTTCTGTGCATAGCCTTCCGGTAGTCTATCAATAGAGGCGAGGGAAGGTGTGTCGTGATCTGCAGCTTCCTTTCGCTCGACCTTCGAAAGAAACAAATTAGAAATGTTCAACTTCTTAGCGGAGGAAGCCGTCACAATGTGAGAGTCGCTTGGCCTCGAATGTCTAGGAAGAGAAAAAACGATAATGAACATGGTGACGTACTTGATGTTGTCAGAGGAAAAGAAGGGCCATGGAGTGAATGTGATTGGTGGGTAGTAGGAGGTCTATCCCGTATTTCTGGTTCGTTGAGAATAGTGACCGTCGTCGCCGAACTTCTGATAAGTTCGTGTTTGTTGAGAAGGTCAGTAATAGCCACGGATACAGCGTGATTGGTGGGTTTAGTTTATCAAAAAAAAAACCAGTAGAGAAAAAGAAGACAGACGAGGTCGGCCTTCTCTACGAGATAACTTGACATGTAGACGGGAAAATGATACACAGGGTCACCAGGGAACGCGTTGAGGGGACACAGAAACCAAGACTGAAACTGCCTCATGATGTTCTGAATGTTCAGTTGCGGAGATTAAGAATAGGTGTAAGTGACCAGCGTAAATTGTTCCTCTAGTTTCATCGATCATCCTGCGGATTTGGGATGCGTACTGGTGGTGGCGACGAGTTCGAGGACAAGAAGAGGAGTGACTTGCAGGAGGACAGTGGTCACATTTTTTTCAAGTCCGCTCGGGCCGAGCTTGAGTGGCCGAAACGCTCAAGACAACGCTTGGCACAAATCGCCAACTTGAGCTTGGACGGAAACTTTGCGTCATGACAGACTATAACTTGAATGGGATGTGCGGTCTTCAGTCCGCCGCCGATGAAAGTCAAAAAATTGGCTGTGCTGAGCTTCGTTGTCAATATGGGACTTGTGTTCACTCAGAGATGTAGAAGTCGACGCGTTCAATAGTTCCACTTCCCCTCGGAAAACATCCTCTATGCCTACTGCAAATACACATGCCCCGGTATGCAAGTTACCGTAATGGTAGAACCCCCAAGAAAGGCTGTGTGGTGTGTTTTTTTTTGAGTATGGTGATTTCTTGCTCTTCTCCGCCGGGGTCAAATGGAGCATCAATATTGATATTCTAAAGATATTCTGCATCCCCGCCGAAAACCGTGTTCTGAGACCCGTAAGTGACGGCGCTTGTGGGTGCATGTACTAATCACTTGATTGTGGACGACCTGTGGTGAATGATATCATACCGTCACCACGGAGAGGAGTACGATCTTCCGTTTCCGTGATCATCTCGTGAAACGGAGGAGGCCGGGGAAGAAAAATCACCTGGATCAACGTTGAATATCAGCAATATGTCATCTAATCTAATGATAACGTGGGTATTCTTGTGTAGACATGGATCCGTGGTCAACGCTTGTTTGTTCAACTTCGCCAACTTTCTCAGCGGTTGGCACGAACTCCTCTGACATCGGGAGGATGATGGCGTCGTATGATGTCGGTGGATATCCGCTGCGATGACTCGGGACTGGATACCTCCTGGATAAACTTAGTCCTCTCTCTCTAGGTAACTGGAGGTTGAATGTTTCAAACTTCAAGCTTCAAGTTTCTGATGGTTGATGACAAGTTGATGAACCCATATTGTTTGACCGTTTTGTTACTACTTCGACCGTCTTCATCGATTGTTGAACGGGGCACCGGATGCTCACAGGGGTGATATGATATGTTCCCTCCCCCCCGAGTCATCTTCATGACCTCGTGATAAGACCGTCAAGTAAACTCTATATACAGAACAACGTTAGGTTATAAACGGAGACTAGTTTATTCCTGTGCGCTTACTAGCATAAGCAGTTGACTATTTTAGTCAAAATACAATTCTACGGCGACTTCGCCGGTCTAGTATGAGCAATTCTGTCAAGTCATTTGGAATATAGATATTCCGTCAAGTTGTTAAAGTAGTGTTATGTTTGTTGTTCTCGTTCGAGCAGTTTCGAGTGTTTAGCGCCAGTGTACGGGGATGTGGCTGAGTTCTGCATCAGCTGACGGCTGGTAAATGTGAAGTTTCTGGCACCAGTTTCCTATATCCGAGGGCCTCAAAGAAAGGGCTAATTGTAATCCTAATACAATCCACACACGCACACTGGACTCGTGTCTGCACAACTGGGTGCATGCCATGCCTATGTGTGCATGTGGACCTGTTCATTTCAACAGCTAAGATGAAATATGAATGGCCTCATTAATAAAACCGGCCTCAACTCGTTGCTCACCTCAAGTTCCATACGGCCTTTCGCAAACCGGACGTATAAAGCATCGTGTCATACCACAAACGGTGACCCATGCCACGGCTGACGCTGTTTGACATCATGGTATCTGTGACTCCGAGTCCGAATAAGGGCGCCGTTTTGTACCGCCCCCTGGGGCCTTTCCCCGGCGTCCCCCCATATTTTAGTGTCATTACCCCAGCCTTCCCCGGATTTCTTCATATAAAGAACTTTATACCCACGAAAATCAAAAAAAAGAAGGCAGAAGCAGAAGCCGAGGAGATGCCTGATCGATGACACCCCCCCTTAGCTCTCTCCGAGTTTCCATTTTAATCACGGACAGCTGGATGGCACCTGTGTTTAAATTCTGCTCGACACAAGTCAGTATCATCCACCTTCACCCGCATCCTCGATCATTCGACTCACAGGAGGTCATGAATATCATTGGTTGTGTATGCGCAGCGTCGCACTCGCTCCGGTTGACACATGTTACACTGTCTGGAGACCTCGCGGGACGTGGTAAAAAGTACTAAAAACTACCTCGAGGATTCAACTGAGCTTAACGAGCGTGCCCGCCGCTCATTTGTGGACCCAGGACTACTCCGTGCTATAAACTCTAAACTATGCACTCTAATCTAACTGCATGGACGGCCTTGGCATTCTCCGATGTCTGTAGAGGGCATCTGTGATGAATGCCATCTCCGCGAGGGTCGAGGTGGCTTCAGAATCTATGCAACCTTATCATTTTTACTCTCCTTGACGGCGTACAGCGTGCGCATGAAAGATATCGATAATGGTTCGATTACATTCAACATTTAATTCCTGTGGAGACCATGTATGACCATACCTTCAAGAGTAAGATGAACAGCGTGATCGTTATCAAATGCCCTTCAAGTTTCTATAAGTATTGAAGCTGAAGTGGAACAAGAGAGGATCATCGACCACGTCACCAATAAGATAATGTTGCATTTCACTATTCCTTCTATCAGATCCAGTGTGTCGTATATTCAGGAGAAATGTATGGTCCTACTTAATCGAGCTCAATCATTCAATATGAAGTCGGATATTCAGAATGAATCTCAACGTACGGTCATTATTCATAAAGCGATGAGCGCTATGGTGACCGCTTTTATATTGACCCATCGTGTCATGCAGTTGCTATCAAGGAGTTTGAGCACTCTCACCCTTGCCAAAGCCATGTTACATACACACCCCGATAACACTGGGCTGCATTTGTCAAAATGACGTGCGCTTATTCAATGTTGATATAGGCGCACAAAAGGATTGGGCGAGCTTTGTCCCACCCATCGAGTTAGCGGCGCGAGACGAGATATTGGATAGTACCTATTGAAAAAGGAGGGGAAGGGTAATCAGTTAGAATTTAATTCATGAGGGGAGGAGAAAATCCAAATTAAAAGTGTTCAGTGTTTAGCCTGGTAGACATAACAGCGGCCTTGGGCACACTCTAAAGCCGTTAACGGCTATTCCGCGTATCAAACTTCGACTGCTCAACGCAGTGCACTGCCTCTGCGTTAAACGCGTGCAGGTTAAAGAAGGAAGTGGGAGGGTTTCTCTTTATGTGCTTCTAGGTCAAAGCGTGATCAGTTAGTTTATCGACGGGCCGTCGAGCAAGACCTTCAAGTTGGTCCAGTCGTTATCAGGAGGATGTCCCCATTGATCCTCTGGAGGTTTGATGGCACTTCTAACGCCGCAAGACGTCCCATCGAGAGTGGTCAGAGAGGACGCACAGCATGTAGGCTCTAGCGATAGCCATGTACACGGAGGTAGCCTTTCACTCCGAGGCCTTCAGTGAAGACTCGGAAAAAAGGCTTTCATCCGATTTGAATTGGAATTCGTGTCGTCGGCCGGCGCACGGCCAGCTTTTTGCAATCAAGCAGGGCAACTAAAAAATAATTAGCGCTGGCACGGCCAATCGAATGTTGTTGTTCATAATTACCAATGTACCTGGAGAGTTCTTTGTGATAATGATTTCATTCATGTTAGTTAGTCAGTTTTTCTGACATGAACGGAGCCAACATGCCTGTAGGTTTCCTTATTCCAATCCTCCCTTTCATCACAATCGAGAAAGAAACTAAATGTTCACGTCAACGCCCGATAAGAGTCTGAGAAGAGTCTAAAAATCTGATCACCGTCTTGCTTCTTTCACACTGTCCATATGCAATGACTCCATTTGCTCCCTCAGTAGGTGGTACGAGCTCCTCTATTTTGGAAATTTTTCATATCCGGAAGGTTCGTCGCCTTTTGTCATGGAAATGGATGAGTCTCTTGTGTTCAGAAATAACAAGAGAGAGTCGAAACCTTAACGCCATTTACCCATATAGGTTCCTCTACGATTTGCGGCGTCGCTTCCTCAATTGGTATTGGTACAGGACTCAACAAAATGAACACAAAAATCGGCGCACACAATCGACCAAGCCGGAGGAGCACAGTTGTTGTTATTTCGAACAAAAGGAATTGCATTATCAGGACTTACCCACAGCCTCACTTAATAAACCTTATTATTCCTTTGTTGATTGTCCTTCAATCGACCACCCAAAAACATGCCAGATTCAGAAGGTCCAAGTCAACGTGTTTAAGCTGAGATGCCTAATCCAATCGGAATTTAGGACCACAAGATGTCGTGAATGGAGGTGTGCACCGCAGATCAACTGCCAACGGATACTCCACCGGTGAATGGCAATATCAATCGAGAGCGGAGAGCTGTGGGGACTCGGAGCTGTGGAAGGAGGCAATGTTCTATTGTGGCTCGGAGATCGAGGCCTAAACGACCGGCCGAGCCGGTCATTCCGGTCAATGATTACAAAGCACTACCCACAGAGTCCAGTTGAAAGCGAACTCCGAGTCCCCTTTCAATGGCTTTCATCTCAAGTTCCAACTACAGGAAACGAACGATTCGGAATGACTTGGAATGAGAATCCATAAATGCTTGAGACTGCGTGCAGGGCGCCAACCTGGGATCATGTGCCAGTGGTACTCATATTATTATGGCCACGAAGCCACTGAAAGGTGAGTGTCAAGTGAGCTACTTTCGCTGCCAGCGGCCGAGCTTTTCTCAGTTTAATAGAGCCAGTACGCAGTCAAGAGTTCCACGTCAGACTCCTGGAACAAAACCAGAGTCCACATTACTAGGATGGGATCTCAACACATGAAGATCAAAACTACATACCATCCCTCACAAAAGGCGCGGCACTCCGAGGTTTTGACATGGTTTTGCCACCCCAAGCTCATAATCTTGCTGGTACATGCAGGGCTGGAGCATTTCCTACATCAAGGTTTGAAAGCTTAAAGTTGCCAACTATTCTTACCCCAGTTTTCTTCCATGTGCGGGGAAGACCGCATCTTGCCGTGAGGCACGACCTGGCGAGGCGCGCATGAGAGCGCATGAGTCGGCCGAGATCCGGAACCTGGTCATCGTCCCCACAGATTCCGCCGGCGTCTGTTACCAGCCGTTACAACTCTTCGGCACCATTTTCGGCACCCATTTAAACGATGTTTCTCCGGCGTTGCAGCCCGCAGGGGCAGGGTCGACGATGGAACAGTGTGGATGTTCCCCTCTGGGAGGGTACGTTGTTTAAATCATATCTAAGGAGACCCTAATTGCATTGTACCGATGCCCGAGCGATTAGCTAGCAGAATTTACTTGCACTGTAACACAGAAAGCCGTAAGATGTGAAAAAGCGCTCAGCGCTAATGAGCATTATCCCAATATCCCATTGTGTACAATGCACTCTGAGATCTGAGGGCTCAATTCAATATGTCTATGTCTGCCATCCACCTTAAACCTTTGGACCCTTGGACCCTGTAGTGGCGCAAGTTGTGCGCCCCAAATTTCTCGATGAGTATGACCTGTTGCGAAGGGTCCTTTCAAAAGGTCCTTTCTATGGGAAATAATCATTTCTTATCTGCGGTTTATGGACCGGTGCGCCGTTTCAGGTTTCCCTGACTGTTGTGGTATGTACACCATCTGTCGTATTGTTCGAGATGTGTTGAACAAAACTTTTATGGAGAAATCTACTTTTACTTCTTCCGAGTCTTCTTGTCGAGGTTTCGACTTGTTATCCTGCTATCTCATAAAAAACGAACCCTCTTCTACTGGTTCTAGTGACCTGCAGACAAATTGTAATTTGTGAGAGTGCCAATGAATCTTTTCATCTCGAAGGCTACCTGACTGGTCATCTGTGAGTCCAACTCGTACACTGTTCGGTGCTATTCGACCTGTTTTTGTGTTGTTTTACCTCGCACCCCGGAAATGTCTGTCAGGAGCTCAGTCGCCCAGGTGCGTTTGCGGAGAACCCTCATTCTCCAAGACCTACGGCGAGAATAGGGACCGTGCCAATTTGACTTGCGAGGGTGCGGCAGCGGCCGTGATCATGTAACATCTTCTCCGAGGCCTATGTTGAAATTTGGAGGCTCAAACAACGAGAAGCAGGTATTATCTCCACCTTGACCCAATATACGACTCTAGGAATTCTTGCTGTGCTCGCAATTTCTCTCGCACGGTCTGAAACCATAGATCGCAGCGACACGAATGGTTAGAGGTCACTCAATAAAGTCAATGCCGCCGCTCCTTCTATGATCTAGGTTACTAAAATTTCCTTCTCTGAATACCGCAGATTGAAGCCCGGACGGTCACTTCTCTCATGGTCATTTTAATATGTACAGTAGTACAAAGGCAGTAATTAGAACGTCGGAAAGCTCACAATTGCATTAATCTCCGGATGGGTGGTAAAAACTTGAAGGTATTCAAATCTGTCTTCGAAGAACCGGTAATGTTCTGGAAAGGTATTCGCAAAAGCTCCCTGATCGAGTACATGAATTCTGGCGGGTCATAGCCATTAACCATCGGGTGCCAGTGCTCGTGCAACTGACGAATTTTGGTCTGGGTACGCCTAACCAGTCACTGACATTCCCAGCGCCAAAATGTCAAGTTCAAGAGCTTCCCACAGGAAGCATTTCATTGTCCTGATGTCAAAAATTGCTTTAGAGGCTAGAAACATCACGACTTCTCATGATATCAGTGGTCGATAAGTCCTATCTGGTCAACGTACCAAACTCCAGGGGTGCGCGGAAGACCCCCTTCCATTTGTTGGTTATTTTTTTCGGGCGGGTACATAACTACGGCTCCCCGGTTAAGGATTCTGACCGAAGTCGATTCTGTATGCCGATCTGACGACAAACAACTTATCCTATTGGTCCTGTCATTAGCGGAATGCGGAAACGTAGAAACCAATGAGAAAAGGGCACTCACTATCACAATGCATATGGCAGGCAGGGCAAGGCATACTCTTGAGGAGCCGAGAAACCAAAGGCGCACACACGTTGGTCAAACCGATGATAGCAGCACAGAACGAACGATACTAGAAGGAGCACCGGTGTCTAGGTGGGTATGGATGGACGTGAAACGAACGACGTGAGGTTTTCCAGGGATATCGCTGGGTCTGAGAGATACAGCGTGCGGGCCAGTCAGAGATAGATGGAGTCGACATGGGTGGCATGTGAATTGTCGTTGGTCCGGAGACGAGGCAACGCATTGACTACATATGCCAATCATTTGGAGCTTCCGGTAAGACATTAGATAGCATTGCATAGATAACGGACCAGGAAGCATATGTATGTTGGAGGATAGATAGCGTGGAGAAGCTCCCCTGGCGGCCGTAAAATGAAAGATAAGGAGACTGCAGACATGTAAACGTTTGAGTACACGCGGATCGGAACCTGGGGCCCTTGTGGATGTGAAACCGGAGAACCACAGCTGAATATTATCGCGTGCGTTGCGATAGATCAACATTTAAACCAGTGGATTGTGTATAGAAAATATTGGGTTGGGGTTCGTTTAGCGATGGAGTGGAAACATTTTTTTGTCGATAACGGTTATCCGGTCGTTTTCAGGCGAATGAGAGACCGGGAGCTAGATGCGCAGGATCTTTACCAGAGCAAATGTGAAGCTGTTGAATGGCACAGAGAAGAGGGGTTGCGCTATTACCGGATGGCGCAAATGTTTAGTTTAGTATGGGGTGTTGGAGCTCCTGGAGGCTGGATGTGAACAATAAGCATCAGCGCCTGATGTTCGTAGGAAAATATTCCAGATAGTGGATTGGACGAAAGGAGTATTTGTGTATTCATTATAAGTTACAAGATACACATAATAAAATCAAGTACAGACCGATTATTTCATCTGCCGGTGTTCCGTCGTTCTCACCGCGATCCTGGACCTTTGCTCTGGTCTGAAGCGGCAAAAGCGGGAGTGTTGGAAGAAAAGTGACTGAGACATATGTACCATTTCGTACAAATCCATGTACTCGCAAGTTGCAAGACAGCGAGAGGTGAGGCAAAATGGGATTGGAGTCGTCTAAGCGCAAAATCCCTGCTGGACGACCTGTGGCAAAACAACCAGGCGTTGAACCTTCTAGATTGCAGGCTAAACACTTGTCTTGAATCATCAGAACTTCAGTCATGGTATTTGGAGAATTTCTCGAGAGTAAGTATGTACCAGTAGAGAGAAGAAGGACAAACTGGAGTCTGTCCGTTCCGCCGCAAAATGACCGCACTGCCACATCGTGTCGGCAACTACCGAGGGTAGGCTACTCAAGTACCCCGCACTCTGCGCTTCTGCTGTGAAACGCTCAGTGAAGGGAATTCCAGAGGAATAAAACATTCTATTATCCATTTTCTGGGTATGGCACTTCCCCCGCCGATTCACCGACTCACCGTCACAGCCCGGAGGCTCGCCATCCAGCCAACCCCGAATTATTTCCCATGTGAACCAATCTCCGGCCTGCCTCAGTATATATTTCTGATAATGCGCTATGATAAAGTGCTTCAATCTAGATAAGAAGATGATTTTCTGACCCACTTCCTACATCTGAGATTGGCTGAGTCTGTTCAAGTTCGAAAACCTAAACTGACTTTTTGATGATGTTAATTAGCTAGCGATGTGCAGGGTAGATACCCAGGCAAGGACCATATTAATGCACCACCAAGTCCTATCATACTTGAAGCTTAAAGTCTGGCCCCTTTCAAGTATCCCATGTAAATTCAAATCGTCTGCGGAGGTGACTAGTCACCGTACAGCACAGCAGCAATGTAGTATGTATAAAAGTAATTCATTGGGCCTGAGACCCACTGGGAGTTGTGCGTATCTCCTATCGGTGTAGTGCATGTCATGAGAACGACACACCACCGCTGAATGGTCAAATTACTTTCGCGCCCAATTGGTCGGACGGAAATCCGACCGGGCAAAGTAAGAGACACGTCTCCTCGGGATGAATCATCATATCGTGTTCCCAATGACCCACTGCAATGTATTCTAACGTCGCTCCGTTGACCTCGCCGGCGGAGATGGTAGACGTCATAAAACGAGCACTTGAACAGCATGTCTAACAAGGTACTGTTTCAATAAGAACGTCGCTCAATGGACTTTAGAGGCCTTTGATTGTTGATTTGGAGGCCAACACGATTGCCAACGGCTCGGAAGCGGGATCCGAAGCGGGTCTCTCGACTGCATTTGGACTGCTTGGATGAGCTATAGTGACCCAGATGTTCGTCAAGGAAAAGATGTCATGAGAGAGATGCATTCTGACAGATCCGACGGTTCTCAACGTCGAGAGAAGAGCCAACCGTACCTGAGCAGGTCATAGGTAATCGTTTAGAGAGAGAAAGCCAACCCTGAGATATGACGACTTACCAGCCTCGAGCCCGAACCGACAGGGACACTCCCTCGAAGTCTGGTATGTGCAGTGAGATTGGAGCACTGTAAGGTCTCTGAACGATCTCCAATACATCGAAGCAAGGATATCTGATCCATAGTCTCTTTAGATGCAACCGAGGTTACTCTTTTGCGATCAGTGGAGCAAGGAGTCAAGGGTAACAACCGTGGAGAACATTTCTGCGTTTATCGTAGAGAGTGTCATCCCTGCACGACATTGCTCCTTTTTAGGGAGTGCAGCAAAACTGGGGTACATAGAACAGCGACGCCGGCAGTTCGCATATTTTATGCATCTTTTAAAAGTGTCGGTGCCTTGTCGCGTTTCTCCCAAGGAATGAAAGGGTCGATTTTGGCTGGGGATGACATCGATGTGAAACTGCGTTTGGTGGATGGGATCGACATATAAGTGGCCAATGGGAGCGTCGCGCTCATGTAATAAAGTTTGGTATACTCAATCATACCAGACAAGCCAGATTTCCGAGGACTGAAAGTCCATTCGATGTACATAGTCTCGCTCTTCGAGCACCGAAGCAACCGAGTGATTAAGTTCCAGATACCTCGTTATGGGAAGTAAGCATTGGGAAACACCCGTCCGAGCACATCCTCGGTATCCCAGTCAGAGATGCCCAGTCATCGTCGTCAAACAGGATTGGTCCGCGTTACGTGCGTTAAGACCAAGGACCTCCAATGACGAATAACAAGACAGAACACGTCAAATAGGGGAGAAGAACAGAGTTCTCGAGGACGTTCTACGCGGGTGCTGGATAGAATATAAAGACCATTGTAGCAGCACCGGGCGGGCCTGGGGCTTCCTCGTCGATTCAAGATGAAGATGGAGAGTGAATGTGAAGGAACTCTGAAAGCCAGCCGCCAGCCAGTGCCACTCTTTCCGTGTGTTGGGAAGGATCACGTGATATATATTCGACTGCCGCATTTGGGAGGCTCGTCATCTCGGTGTTCTTGAGCGTTCTCTTGCCACAAACCATTCCTGTGCAACTCAGATACCATTTATTTCGAGCTCTAACCCTGAAGATACACATACGACTTTGCATCATCCAGAGGCTGAACCAATTTCTCGAACAATGGATGTTGTCAAAGCAGTCGAGACTTACGTCAATAAACTAGTTGCAACACCCTCATCCATGAAGGTGTTGCTGCTAGATACACATACGGTAAATAACTGCGACTTTAATCTACTTCTGATGTGACCCTTATGCATCAATAGACGCCCATTGTATCACTGGCTACCACACAGTCAACACTCCTATCACACCAAGTCTACCTCACAGACCGGATAGACAACAAGAAGAGAGATCGCATGCCACACATGAAATGCATTTGTTTCCTGCAGAATAGTGAAGAAAGCCTGGAGGCGTTGGAAGAAGAGCTCAAAGAACCTAAATATGGAGAGTATTATCTGTGTCAGTCGGTGAATCTCTCGGGTATGCTCTGCCTAGATTCTATCAACTCAACGGTACACTTTGTCCCATAGATTTCAGCAATATCTTGACGAAAACTGCCATCGAACGGCTAGCACAAGTGGATGAGTTTGAGGTTGTACGCGAAGTGCAGGTGTGTATGTTGTTTGTTTTCGAAAGATAGTGCTTGAACCTGGTTTCTTAACTTTAGGAATATTTTGCAGACTACGCCCCTGTGTCACCAAGTCTGTTCTCTCTAAACCATACACCCACCGAGTCTCGTCCGTTATATGGTCCGACAACCAACTCATGGGATCCAAGAGCACTTGAACTGGCTATGCAAGGCGTCACGGCTGTTTTGCTCAGCCTGAAGAAGAAACCCATTATTCGTTACGAGAAGATGAGTCCAATGGCCAAGAAGCTTGGGGTGGAGATTCAAGTTTGTTTTACCCTTTTCCCTCCTGCAGTTTGCGGTTGACTTGACGTCCCTTTAGCATCGAATTCAATCAGAAGCGGCACTTTTCGATTTCCGTCTAACACAAGTTCCCCCACTGCTACTGATTCTTGACCGGCGTAATGATCCTGTCACCCCACTTCTATCACAATGGACATACCAAGCTATGGTTCACGAACTACTAGGGATTCATAATGGAAGAGTTGATCTCAGCAAAGTCCCAGAAATTCGTCCAGAATTATCTGTGAGTCGGGATGGTTTTTCCTTCATCCTTTCTTGATTTTCATTATCTTGGTTTTTCTACCAGGAAATTACATTAACTACCAGCACAGATCCCTTCTTCCAATCCAACTATCTTGCGACATTCGGGGACCTGGGAACATCTCTGAAGGATTATGTCCAGGATTATCAGAGTCGTTCACTGTCACAATCCCCCTCGTCTATCAACTCAATTGCTGATATGAAGCGCTTTGTGGAAGAGTACCCGGAATTTAGGAAACTTGGAGGGAACGTCAGTAAACATGTGGCTCTTGTAGGAGAGCTGAGTAGGCTGGTTGGCAGAGATAAACTTCTTGAGGTTGGCGAGGTTGAACAAGGGTTAGCGACGAGCTCCGGTGCCGATCTGAAGGTACATAGTATAATTGTCATTTTCGACATGTTACTTATATTCCATTCCAGTCAGTCCAGGAAATCATTACGAACAATGGTGTTCCACCTTGGAATAAGCTTCGCCTTGTCATGTTGTATGCTCTAAGATATCAAAAAACTCAGACAGCAAACATTGCATCTTTGATAAATCTAATGCTCGAGAACGGGGTTTCTCGTGAAGATGCCAAGGTGTGTCATTCCTTCTCTCTCTCTTTTTTTTAAAAAACAAAAAAACAAAAACAAATCTGACATTGAGTAGTTGGTCTATGTCATTTTGAACGTTGCAGGTGCAGATCAGCGACAAGATGATCTTTTCTCGACAGAATCTCTGTTAGCCAAAGGTCGTTCTGCTCTGAAAGGCCTCAAGGTTAGTTTTGAGATTTACCTGTGATCGTATTCCTTTTTGATATCATCTGCGAATACAGGGTGTCGAAAACGTTTACACCCAACATCGACCCCATCTGTCCCAGACACTAGAAAACCTCTTCAAGGGTAGACTGCGGGACACAAGTTATCCATTTTTAGAGTCACCAGGACCGAATGCTGGGCTGCAGAGGTACATTTCCTCTATATTGATCAAAGCGAGCTCATCTAATGAAATTTCTAGACCCCAGGATGTGATTATATTCATGATTGGTGGAACAACATATGAGGAGGCCAGAACGGTATCCCTCTTCAACCAAGACCCGGTCGCTGCGTCCAATGGAGGCATCGTGAATCCAGCTGGGATCCGGCTCCTTCTAGGCGGAACATGCGTTCACAACTCATCAACGTATGTGCTTTATGATTTTTGATTTCGATATCAACGGCTTCTATAACGGTTGTTGTCTTAGCTATATCGAAATGTTGCGGTCTGCTGCCCTCAAATTCCCGGCGTCTGTGTACGACCCGCCACCGGAGTCTGCTACGAATGCCCCGGTGTTGAATCTTAACCTCGGAGGGGTGAATGTAAGTTTAGGAGGAGCTGCTGGCACAGGGGTATACAGATCAAGTGGGGAAGGTGTTGGGGTGCAAGCTGATGGGATCCGAGACGGGGTTATGAACCTTCTCGGAAAAGTGAAGCAGGGAGTTGATCGCATAGCGATTCCTTGACGTTCTTCTTCCTATGTTTTTCATACGTATCGAACACTATAATATCATTTTTCGAGAGCACTTTGAGATGGCTAAAGTTCGGATGGTGGTCTGGCGACGGTAGGTTCTATGGATCCACGTGGGGTGGACACGTCAATAGAGTCACGCGCTTCTAGCTCTTATTTCCTTCTTCGCGCTGTCATAAGCACAACCTGCAATCCGACATTCCTTTACTCTCTTTCTTCCTCTTTCTCCTCACAAGGCAGCACGCCTAGCCCAGGTCTCCGTCGTAATGGCGAAAGGTCTCTTTGCAAGTCTCAAGGGCGTCGATGCCTTTGGCAAGGTTCGTCTCTTCTTTTGTGCCATTTGAGTTGCACACACCTTTTCAATTAGAACGTGGCAATTAATTTCTTCTCGACCAGACCACCGAAGATGTAAAAGTTAAAACTCGCACTGGTGCCCTCTGTGTGTATCCTTCTCGCTGTTATGCTGTTCTCGAGCTGAACAAGATGCTCGCCAGTGACCCTGATCTCGGCTGCTATCATTCTCTCCGTTACTATGATCGAGTTCTTGGACTACCGGAGGATCGTTGTCGACACTTCGATTGTTGTCGACAAGAGCAGAGGAGAGAAGCTGACCGTCAACATGAACGTTACCTTTCCAAGAGTGCCATGCTACCGTACGTCATTTCATCTCCATATTGGGTGGACGTGCGCTTGATGTTCTTGTCTTTAGTTGTTAGTGTAGATGTCATGGACATTAGTGGAGAGCTCCAGAGAGATATATCTCACAATGTTTTGAAAGTGCGGCTCGACAGCAATGGCGTCCAGGTCCCCAATTCTTTCAGCGCGGAACTGAGAAACGACCTTGATAAACTGAACGACGGCAAGAAAGATAACTATTGTGGCTCTTGTTATGGTGGGCTCGAGCCTGAAGGTGGCTGCTGTAATACGTGCGAGGATGTCCGACAAGCATATGTGAACCGAGGATGGAGTTTCAGCAACCCGGACGCCATTGAGCAGGTCTGTCCGCCTTTTACTTTGATTATAACAATCAAATACTCACTCAATTTACGAAATGAATAGTGTAAAAGCGAGGGATGGGCAGACAAGCTGAAAGAACAGGCCGATGAGGGCTGCAATATTTCAGGACGAATTCGCGTTAACAAGGTCATCGGCAACATCCATTTCTCCCCCGGACGGTCATTCCAGACGAACACACGCAACCTGTACGAACTCGTGCCCTACCTTCGTGACGACCAGAACCGTCACGACTTCTCCCATGAAATCCATCATTTTTCATTCGAAGGTACGACATTTGGCTGCTTCATTTCCCAAATCCTTGAATGTAATTTAATATCTTGGTCACTTGTAGGCGATGATGAATATGATTACTGGAAAGCAGCAGCCAGCAAGGAAATGAAGAAACGTATGGGCTTGAGCACCAATCCGCTGGACGGATCTATCGGACGCACCAACAAAGCCCAATACATGTTCCAATATTTCCTGAAGGTTGTCTCCACCCAATTCCGCACCTTGAACGACGCGCAAACGGTATGTTCACCCTGTTCATCCTAGGATCACTGATAGATTGACTTTATTTTCAGATCAACACTCATCAGTACAGCGCGACGCATTTCGAGCGTGATTTGAGCGAGGGTATCAATGGCGACAATCCCGGAGGCATTCACGTTCAACACGGTGTTACGGGTCTCCCAGGTAGCTGCTCTCCCCTCGAGATCTGTTTCATAGCTCTCATCTTGTTTTTTTTTTTCTTTTCAAGGTGCCTTCTTCAATTTCGAGATCTCGCCTATCCTCGTCGTCCATGCTGAAACCAGGCAATCATTTGCCCACTTCTTGACATCGTCCGTCATCTTTTCCTTTTCTTTGTTCCAAAGCACTGACTCGCAGCTTTTATTGAATAGGACATGTGCTATCGTAGGAGGAGTCCTAACTGTGGCCTCTCTCCTAGATAGTATTCTCTTTGCTACGGGACGTGCACTGAAAAAGACGGGCGGTGCCTCCTCAAGCTCAGGATATGGTGGAAAGTTGATGTAAAAGGATCGCATAGATTTTTATTTCGAGGGCAGCCCCGACAGGTTGACATGTACTGTAATACGCGGTAGTACGTGTCTTTGTATCATATATCGACTAACACATCGGCTTCTATGCATTCATATTTCCCACAAGGATGGGTAGCACTGATGCAATACTGAGCAATCCGGTCTAAGAAGGAAAGGAACAAAGACATTGGATTTTTGGTACACTAGGAGATACAATGATCCAGACATTCACAACAACAAATCGAACGAAAAGCAAGACGAAAAATAGATATATAACTTATAATATGCTTGTCAACAGAAGAATTCGCCGGATGTAGAGATAAATGCAGATTATTTGCATAGGAGAAAAATAATCGTTCTAGCGAACGGCTACTTTTCTTTTTTTAAATGGCGGTACTTCGACGATAGGTTTAGAATGTTTCTTCGGCCATTGGCTTTCATACGTATCTACACGATGGGTGCCATAGACTTCATCATGGTTGTCCTGAAATATCATATAAACTGTCAGTGAACGCAAGAAGGCCAGGACAATAAAAGCACGGACCTCAGCTCCCATCAGAAGCTCGTCCACATCATCCTCGTCCTCATCCTCATCAATATACTCCTCATCGTCTTCAGCATAGTCGATGCGCTTTCTCAGTCTGAGCCGACCACGCTGACTGCTATCATGACCATTCGGTTGTCCGGATAACGGACTGGAGCTCAATCCGTCCGCCATTTCATCTTCCTCGTCTTCGTTTGGAACAGCCCGACGTGGCGTCCGTAAGTGTCGCTGATGTTCCATTGATTCCTCCTTTTTCTTAATCGCCCCTCCAGATGACGACGACGACGAGATCTGTGGTGGCATTTCAGCCGATTCGTCGGACGATTCATCTTCGCGTTTGACATGAACGACAGTGTGGACACGTCGGATGACGGTCGACGATCTCACTGTTGCTGGTGGCGGGGGTTGCTCAGTCTGCTTAGCATCAGCCTGTTTGGAGGTAGACCGTCGTTGGATAGTCGGATGTTCCTTTCGAGATCGTTTTTTGTTGGAAGCTCCAGGTTCAGGTGCACCTCCTTCGTGTGCCTCGGGTGGAGGCGGTACGTCTTGCTCTCGCTGGGCAGTCTGTTTAGAAGATTTGCTCGTGTTCTTTACACGTTTAGGTGTATTTGCGCCGATTTCACGACGCGAATTGGTAAATATTGTATCTTGTTCTGAGGATTTAGAGGGGACCGAAGACGGATGCTGGGGAGGAGTGTCTGCGTTCCGCTTTGATATTGAGGAGGGGGCTGAATTCACGCCATTAATATATTTCGTGGATTTGGGAGTGACTATAGAAGTGGAAGCTGTCCGCTGTTGAGGATACTATCGGTCGTACTGAGGTCGATGAACGATGACATGCATGATGTATTTTGTCATCCTCACCTGGAGTTTCTCATCGACGAGTTCATTTATCCTTGATAGTTGGGCGCATCTCTCTTGTTCCACACGGGTAAAATGCTCTTGCCAGTTTTGCGACTGGTCTTTCCATTGCGCTACCTCCCGTCGCAATTGTGCGATAGTGTCTGTTTGATGGGCAATCTGCAATCGGCCAAAATTAGGTTCGTTCGTGTCTTCAGACAATCAAGTAGGTAGAAATCGCGTACAGTCATCTCAGCTTGTGACAACTGAATTATTTGCGTATGGGGAAGTATAACGAAGAATAATCAGACAAAACGGTGGAATGATATCACAGTATTACTCACGGAGGCTTTGGCAGCGGCAATCTCTTGCTTCCAAGACTGAGTTTCGAGCTGAATCGTATGTAGATCCTTGACGGCCTTGTCCCGCTCCAGTTTTGCCTCACGAATCTCCGCGCTGAGCTGGGCCACCTCGAGACGCGACTGGGTCTCGAACTCAGCAAACTGTCGGATCATTGTTCAGTAGACGCTACGTCCGATGGTTATGCTGGACTCACAGCCTGATATGCTGCCTTTGAGAACGTCGATAGCGACTCTGCTAGGAGTGCTGAGGGGTTTATGGGTGGCATCGTGTACTTATGGAAAGAACACGTCGTGCTAAGTAATGGAGTGGCACACGGGAAACAAGGTCAAGGTGGCGGTGCTACAGATGTCAATTTCAGAAATGAGTCACACTGTCACATGAAACGTGCCCAGTGTCACTCGTCACTCGTCACAAGGTCATGATTTTAAAATTAGCGCCGACGAAGTCGATCACTCATCATCCTAGTCATGGTCGACCGCTTTCTCAGGATACTCAGTACTTTGCAATGAGGAAAAGGGCCGGAAATGCCTCATTCCAGATGTCAATACTTCGGGAGGAAATTCCTTTCTGAGCGATTACAATCAGCCCACGAGTATAACTGTCCTAGTTCCTCAATTCCGCAACAATTCCGTACATAAGGTCGACAGAGGGCAGGTTCTGCCTTTTTTCTTGACAACCTTCCCACCCTCTGAAAGTCCTCTCCCATAATTCTCTTACGCTGACAGAAATGTCTGGTCCTCCGTGAGTATAAGCGTCGAGTATTCGGCCTTGAAAGTTTTGGACGACTCACAGAGTACCCAACATATCGATTGTTAGGTTTCCCGTTCCGTGAGTAAAATTCTCGTCGTATTCTTGATAACACGAGGCACTGACAAATTCTTCGCATAAGACAACACTTTACTGACCAAAACATCGATGGGGGCGAACATAATCGATATTGGGCGAACTCACAACCACCGTCATTCCCACCAAATGACTCACTCTTTGCACCTCCGTAAGTTGAATCTCTCTTCTGCGTTCGTTGGTAAAAACGTTGTCTCAATTCCGAGCAGTAGCAATCAAGGACCATTCGGTTACTCTTCTGACTGGCAGTCGACCCCCCCATACTTAAGTGGGCAACAACCACCCTCTTTTCCTGTTCCTCAGCATTTTCCTGATCCACGTCTTCCACCGTCAAATCCCTACGAGTCGGACAGAAACTACACCCTTTCACATGGACCTCCTTACCCCCCAACGAACTATCATTCCGGGTCGTTTCCGAATGTTCCTCGGACACTTCCAGACCTCCCGTATCCCCCTCTGGTGCCCCACTGTACCCAAGATACCGGATCTGCTTGGCCCTATACGAACAACCCTACACACCCCCAACAGTGGCCTCTGCAAAACACTTACACGCAACAAAATGTCCTGCAGCGATCGTCCAGCCAAATATATCACCAAACTCCCCCCCTCTATTCTTTATCGAATACAGATCACCAAACTTCTCCACCCTATTCTTCATTGAACACGCACCATCAGCCTCCCCCCCTCTATTCTCCGTCGAACAGGCAACGCGGGCCCCCTCAGGGACTGGGAAATACTAGCCAGTGGTCAACAAATCTTCCCCCAAATTACACCTTCAACACGAATCCAACAAGACCAGGAAGAAAACGAGGTCTTTGTGTATGTTTCCTTTTATACAATGCTGATGTTTATGGAGCGATCGCTTGATTTCATTTATATCTTTACACCAGATTGGGATAAACTATGAAGGCCAGAGTGATAGGCAGCTTCGTGGAGCAGTAAATGACTCAATAGCTGTTCGCGATTTCTTAATCGGTGAGTTAGTAATTCAGTAATCGCCTCATGGCCTCCCTTCTCGTGGGGTCGGCGGGCGCTCCTCTTGTTCTCATTACAACACTTATGATACAGTATAGACCGCGGCGGATACAATATCTCAGACATCGTCCTCATGAACGACCATTCTAACGACCCGGATATGTTGCCCACCAAAGAAAACATCATCATGCACTTGCAGCGACTTACGATCGGTGCACAACCGAATGACACTCTATTTTTCCATTGTACGTCCAGCTTTCGCGATTAGACGCCCAATCAAGGTTTAATGTGAAATCGTATCACAGATTCTGGACACGGTGGTCTCACCAAAGATTTAAACGGAGACGAACGTCGTCAATTTAGTCTCCGTAGTATGTCGCTTCAAGATGGCATGGATTCAGGTGCGTTTTCAGTCATGCCGACGACGGAGCGCTTGCTCACGACTAACCGTTTCTACAATATATACAGTCATATATACACTGGATGGACAAGAAATTATAGATGATGTATGTCCCCATATCGGTTCATTTCAATCGCCCAAGCATTGCTTATCCACTTTGCTCCAACTTTGCTCTCTGACAGACCCTGCACGACATAATGGTAAAACCTTTACCGAAAGGGTGTCGTCTAACGGTACGTCCTGAGATCTAAGCATGTATCCAGGAAATTTGGCTAATATTTTGGATTTGCCATAGGCACTATTTGATGTACGTTGAGTTATTCTCCTCTCTCACCATGTCGAGTCTATCACTCAAAAAATCATTTGGGGTCGCGTTAAAGGCCTGTCATTCTGGGACAGCACTTGGTATGTATCCTCCAAGTACGATCACACAATTTTTATAACCGACACCGTTGAATTCTGGCTTCAGACCTTCCTTACGTGGTACGTTTAGGGCTATGTTTTATCACGTCAATTGATGACAGTTCTACACTACAATGATTGGCTACAGTATAAGTACAAAGGGCACTTAGATTTTTTGAATCGACTCGATTCCTTTCGTCAAACGACACGGTTGAAACGATCTTCCGCCAATGTCGTAAGTACCGAATGTTCATGTATCGTGTAACATAATAATGTTTATATTCTATCCTCCCTTTCTCCAGGTCTCTTGGTCATCGTGTAGGGACAACGAATCGAGTGCAGATACCTTTGCCGGTAATACACCTGTTGGGGCCATGAGTAATGTAAACCTCTTCTTCTGACATCCTTCCAACGTCATGCTCATCGCCGACCAACCCTTAGGCATTTATCCAGTCGCTCAGTACGTTTAGGAATGCGATGTCATATTTCCTCTTTAATTTTACATTTAGCGGAAAACCCTAACCAATCGTACGAGGGCTTACTGAAATCTGTGAGGTACTTATGTGGAGGAGGAGGAGGTATTCCGCTTTATATGTCTAATCACCTGGTTCATAGGTCGAGACTGGCAAACGGTCAAATTCCACAACACCCACAGTTAGGAAGCTCTCGCAAGATTGTGAGCACATCTTGATAATCCACCGGGCTCCACTGGAAACTGAAATAAGCGCTTCGTTGTAGATCACGAAAGAACCTTTCGTATTTTAGGTGTGTCCGACGAAGGCTTCAGAAGAAATAGTCTCGTCATCGTCCACTTTTCCAAATTTGAGTGGACAAGCAAACTCGGAGTAGGGGGAGACGTTATGGATTCTCGTTGGATTCTCGTAAAGTTCAGATGTTCGACTTCAACTTGATGTATGCTTTTATCTCGAAGGCGCTCGTGCTAAGTCAAGTTCGCCTTCAATATCCTATTGATGAGGGAAACATCAGGACGAATACATTTTCCAAAACATAAAGAACAACTTCTTGAAAGTTGTGCTCACTGCTCAACGGCTGAGTAGCACGTGCCCATTCAGTATTACGTCAGGGAGTCTGGAATCTTTGTGAGAGGCCTTCAAGGAGGTCTTGTTATGTTCTAGTCCATACCCTTGCTCAACAACTCATTCTTCTCCTTCCTATCTTCTTCCTATAATATGGATTCATTTAGCTCCAATAGGTCTCTTCTCAATCCGAAATTTGAAGGCTATAAGCTGGAAGCCATTCCTCAAGACCAAGCTATCTCCAGATATGCTTTGTCGCGGAAGCCCACCCAGGCGACAGCATCAGGGAAGGCGCCTCTTTCTTTCCAAGAGATGAGGAGCAGAATCAGTCACAATCATCTTTCTGTACACTCTGAATCTGGTCGCGCGATTTACGTCGATGAAGATTTCCATGTCTGTTTGATTGGGATTCCAACGGTTGGGGTAAGTTTATCATCTTATCTCGGCACAAGACAAACGAGTTTACATCCCTCTCCTCAAAGTAGGATTTAACAGAACCGTCTTTCCAAATCCTATATGAAATGGCTACTCCAATGGATACCTCTTCCGCATTTACAGTCCAAAGAGAATATCCATCGGCCGGTTTCATCAACGAAACCACTATCGCAGTCACGGATGGTAATGGACTTTTGTACATATTGCCGATACGTGATGATGGGCCTTCCGAACCCATTGGGATATTCACCCTGCGCACTGGCGGTTCCATCGATTCGCCCTTTAGGATCCACGACGTTCACAGAATATCTCCGATTGCAGTTGCACTCTTGCTCTCCTCGCGTCATTATCCTTCTACTGAAACGACCGCAAGGAGTACACTGTCAGGATCAAACAACAACGTGGAGTTCGATATTTGGGCTGTCAAAATCAACATACTCTCATTGAAGGCAAAAACTGAAACACGCGAACTGGAAGTCCTATGGCATCGGCGCGGGCAGGATGTGCCAATGTTTGTCGATTTCGTTGACGAAGTTAACTCTTTCCTCATTCTTGGAGGTTCCACCTATCCCGACCAAAATTCAAAACCACCTACCAAACCTTACGTTCCGACCCCCGACGAAATCGCTCCCATTCCTCGAGAAAATGAGATCCTAAACACCTCCGACAAATCTGAAGCCCCCAAACCACCGAAGCCTCACCCGTACTCGTGGACTCAGACCCCTGACGCGATCACAGTTGCATTCCCTCTTCCCTCGAATACGCCAAAGAATATGATTAAAGTTTTATTCACCACGCAGACTTTGACTCTTCACGTTGATGCCTATCCTTTAGAGCACGCAGAAAACCCACCAGTCCAACTACCCCACTATTCTGCGAAGGCTTTATGGGACACCGTCAACACCACTTCATGTTTTTGGACATGGGATCGGGAAGCAGAACACTCGTATGGTTTGCTGACCCTCCATATGGAGAAGAAGAATGAAGGGACGCGATGGATGCAGGTTTTTGCTGCCGCTGCATCTTCGCTTGCTGGAGATGAAGAGAATCCCGAGGTTCCTGAAACTGTGGATCCTTCCGAGCTCTATCAGATCCGAGAATCTCTCGAGAAATATACAGCTGCTTTGCGTACAGGAGAGGATGCATCTGGATTAGGGCTGGGTCGCGGCATGCCGAGCCTTGTTGAAGGTGAGATGGACGAAGAGGCGGACGCTGCAGTTGGCAGGAAGGTATGGGCGACATGGATAGATATAAACGGCCAAACCCCTCAATGGACCCGCGAGAGTTCATCTTCTGACGCCACCTCAAAAGAAGAATGGGAAGAAGAACCCCAGACTCTCTTATCAACACCAATGCCAGGATCTGTGTCCTCAATAGCCGACCTGCAACTGATTATGAAGCAAGACGTGGACGGAACTGTCTTCTCGCTCGTACCTTCCAACGCCGCGCCTGACCTTGCTTGGCAGCACACATCCACATACTGCGCCCTCGCGTTCGTCTTGGCGTCGAAACAGGATACAAAGTTCACGTATCATCTGCCGAAACGCGGGGTTCTTGCCTTTGAAGGCGGCAGCCAGAGGGATCGTGGTTCGAACGTTTATATATACCGACCTACTGCAAAGAAGACAGATAAATGGGCCAAACAGTCTGTTTTGCAAGTGGACAATGGGTGTGGAGGGGCGGTTCTGGGTGTTGGATGTGTCAAAGTGAAGAACGGGCGTGAGGATGGTGGCGTCGTTGTTGTTTGCCTGACTGAAGGCGAGCTCGTGTTGATTCGGGGGATTTGATAAATTTTGGAGTCGGCCATACCTGTGGCCTGAGGGTTCTTGGGGGTGAAGAAAAGAGGATGCGAAGATAAATGGGTGGATGATCAGACCGATGTTGAAAGGTATGGATTTTTCTCTCTTTCGTTTCCAAAGTCGGATGCTCATAGACAGCTTGTTACTTGGTAGTGTTCGGTCGTTGCGCGAGTAAGGGATAGACACAGCCGGGTAGGATCGCTGTCATTTTGTATGGTCGAACACCTGTTATTTGTGCCAGAGATCATGATATATCTGTAAGAGAAATTGAGTTTATTCTATAGGTTTTCCAAAAGTCAGCGCGCACAACTTTACCCACAACCTGGCTCCCTCCCAAATCCGGAACCTCTGAGTTAAAGGGTAACTCTGTTCACTCACCACAGTCGGTTCATATCAACAAGCGTGGGACTGAGAAAGTAATGGCAGGTGCGCCATGAATCCCCCAGACGGGAGAGAAGGAGGATTCGCGTTTTGACAACTGATGGGAGTGAAACGTGAAAGCTTTTCAGGTGGATAAGATGCCTACTTCGTGGATGATCGGAAGAGTTCGCTGGAGAATTGAGGTAAGTATGAGAGCCTTCTGATGCAAAGCAATCTCGCTTGCCTCGAGCAATAGTGCCAAGACCGAGATGGCAATAGCGCAGGCGTCACCTTCACAATGGTATCAATTGCCACTACTTTATGTACTAAGTAGTCAAATCACTGCGAGGGTAAGGGCTCAAATTCAAAGGCAGAGTCCATTAGCAAGTATATCGTGTACCCATTGGATTCAATGCACGGTTGCACCACTAACTAAATTGATCCGTACAAACCCACACATCTACATCATCGAAATTCGGCGCTAAAAATGCGTTGCGCTATAAATAGCACTCACCGACGTCACTGGCAGTGAACTAGTTGCGTCCCCGGTATCCAAGCCACTAAGCATATCGTTCAAAATCTCAAGTGGATTGTCATCTGCCTTGCAATGAAGTTATTGGTGCTTCCTTCGAGGCCAACATGATGGTGGGGCCGTCAAGTCGATGTTGATCAGAGAAAGAGTCTCTGTATCCATCAACTCCTACTAAAATTCTAAAATTCCTAAGATGGACAGTCAGTCACTTCCCGAGTCAATTTTTGAAGCTACGTTCAGCATTCAACCGAAAATTCAATCGTCTTTCAACATTTTTCATCTCAGCTTTTGAGTTTAAACTTCATGAAAGGAGGCACGTGATGTGAATTTGTGGCAAGAATTTGATGTGCCGAGTGCCGGCTGGTCAGTGCTTCCCACCGAACCACATCCTCACCAGTTTGTTTATTGCCAATTCCTTGTCTTTTTCTTGCAAAACAGCTCCCTGTGTCCCTGCTGCAATCTATCCGCAATATAGACTCGTTTAAATTGACGATTATCCATGTCGTTCTTCACCACAATCAGGTTCGTTTTTCCAAAGCCTGTATATCCAAGTCTTACTGAACAAATCTTTGGTGTATAGTCGGTCGATGACCCGTGCCCAGCGTCCCCCAAAGCGGGCTACAACGCCCACGTCTGCCACCTTTCCTCCTGCGGAGATGCCCCCGCCAAGTCCTGTGGTTTCTGCCCCACGAACACCTCCAATACCCAAACCCCTCTACCTATCTCCTCCATTCGTCGAAGCTGCCTTGGTCAAAGGAAACTTCAAGACAATAGTGATGCTACCGAAATATGTTGACATTATGGAATGGGTAGCCTTAAACGGTGCGTTTAATGTCTGTTATCAATTACTACTTTTACTGATGGCATCCTAAGTCTTCGACTTTTACACAAATCTCAACGAGTTCTATGGTGTTATCACGGAGTGCTGTACACAACAGTCTTGTCCAACAATGTCCGCAGGTCCGACGTACGTTGTCATGCATCTCATTCCTTGTCCGAATGGGGCTCAAATGATGTGTAGATTGAGTTATACTTGGATCAATCAAGATCGCAAAAATGTGCATTTGCCCGCCCCAACATATATCGACTATGTCATGACATGGATACAAAATCTCCTCAACGATGAATCCACGTTCCCTACAAAATCAGGTATGCTCGACCCTCCAATTTTTTGTAGAAACATCTGCTCATCGATCGATGCGCCTTTTCCCTTTCATTTCAGGTCATGATTTCCCCCAAACATTCCCCTCCACAGTAAAGCATGTGTATCGACAACTCCTTCGCGTCTTTGCGCACATATATCATGCTCACTTCCACCAACTTCTTCATCTCCGTTCAGAACCCCATTTCAATTCGCTGTTCGCTCATTTCCTGGCGTTTGGGCGTGAATACGAATTGTTGGAAATAAAAGACGTGAAAGGCTCTTCGTCGTCTCCTGTTGGAGTCGGCCAACTTTGGGAAAAATGGCGAGATATGGGTATCCTTGAAGGTTAAGCCCTTTCTGACCTTTTATTATTGGGCTTTTTGGTTAAGTTAATACTTGGACGGTTTCTTTTTTCTCTTCCTCTTCATTTGGAAAAAATCTGGTACATCTCTACAATACCTCTACTTTCGTTGTCGCTTTTTCATCCATCCTTTGTTGTCTCTCATCTTGCATCAACCCACCTATACCATCCTGCTGTAGATTAGATTTTCTCCCTTACGTGTTATCTACTATCCCCAACAGTGATCATCTGGTCATGTGGACGAAGGGATTAACGTTCCACCAGCGATATTCAGAGCCTAGATACCGTTTCCATTACGAAGGAGAGCAACAACCGTCTCGTCCTTGCACTCATTTGACCGTCGAGAATCGTCGAGGCAGACTTTCAAATTCGGATTAGTAACGAGGGGTTCTGATCTCTTCCAAGTTCATACAAGCCGAAAATGTCGTTCTTTGGGTTCGCCTATTTCTCTTTTCTTCCATTTTCCCATCTCGACCTTGTTTCCATTCCACACGAACGAGAAGTCGCGTGCCGCCGTGTTGGGCACCAGTACACACGTTCTGATTGATGTTTTCTTCCAGTCGAAACCGTGGAGGCCCGCGTAGACGGTCGCCGACGCCCTCAGGGGGTGGGACGGGACCAACGAGGAAGGACTCTGGTGGCCCTCCATCGAGATCGCCGTCGCCTGGCATCCAAGGCGCCAAACCTCTCTACCTATCCACGCCCTTCGCAGATGCCGCCCTTGTGAAGGGAAACTTCAAGACGATCGTCATGCTACCCAAGTACACGGACATCATGGAATGGGTCGCCGTCAACAGTGCGTTGGAAATCTGACCTCGTTCACCTTGCATTCTTTACTACACACACACAGTTTCTTTCTTTCTTTCTTTCATACCTCTTTCTTCTGGGATCCCTGCAATACACGAGATCGAGGCTGATGATCTATTTCTCTTTCCAGTCTTCGACTTTTATACCAACCTAAACGAGTTCTACGGTGTGATCGCGGAGACATGTACACAACATACGTGCCCGACGATGAGTGGCGGACCATCGTAAGTTCCAGGGTACATCATCCTTCGAGATACATTGGGGCTTAAAATCAATCTCCTCAGGTTAAACTACGTCTGGACGCACCAAGGAGGCAAACAAGCCAACCTCCCCGCCCCGACGTACATCGACTATGTGATGACGTCCATCCAGAACCTGATCGATGACGAGAACATCTTCCCCACCAAGTCCAGTATGTTCCCTTTCCCTCCTCCTCTTCCTCCTCCTCCTATGTGATGCCCATCGTGCTTACTTCAACGACAATAATCCACAGACCAAAGCTTCCACCCCTCCTTCCCCGCCACGGTCAGGACGGTCTACCGCCAGCTCCTGCGCGTCTTCGCCCACATCTACCACGCGCACTACCCGCAGATCCTCCATCTCCGCTCCGAACCCCACTTCAACTCGCTCTTTGCCCACTTTCTCGCGTTCGGGCGCGAGTACGAGCTGTTGGAGATGAAGGATATCAAGGGCGAGCCCAATGCGCCTGTTGGTGTTGGCTTGCTCTGGGAGAGATGGAAGGAGAAGGGTATTTTGGAGAGTTGAATTGTTGATTTGTGGATGATCGAATCTCTTGCATACCCCCCTCCCTCCCCTTTCGACCAAATAGCGCCTGTTTTTCTCCTTTTCTTCGTGTGTTTGTGGAATTGAATTGTATTGGGTATATTGAACGCCTTATTGGAATATCAGCGTAGTGAACAAAATGTGATCAATTGCTTGTGAAGATGTGTGGGCGAACAGAGGCAAGAACTCGAAAAACCAGAAATCCTAAAGATATCAAGAAATAAAAAGGAAGTCCTCATCAAGAAAAAAATACACGATAAGTTGAACCACTAGTGAAAATCCGCATCTTGAACCGAACAACGAAGAGGGGGTATCTATTGTACATAGTCAAGACAAGACGTCTACAGTGTCAAACCAGCGACGACGCCGAATGCCGCGAGCACTGTGGCGGCTTTTTGGACGGTCAAGGTGAAGCCACTTGAGCTAGCTGGTGTTGTGCCCGTGCCAGCGCCTGAGGTAGTGGTGTTGACAACGGTGGTTCCACCGCTCGAGGGCGTGGTGGCACCAGTCGTAGTTCCACCGGCGGTGGAGGTGCCGCCAGTTGTTGTGGTGTTGGTGCTGGTGGCAGTGCCTTTGGCGGTAGCCTGAAAAGAATTGAGAAGAGCGGATGAGAAAAGTGTGGGTGCATGAGACTGCAATGAGAGAAAGACATACGAGGAACGTTTCGAAGGTCTTGTCAGCTGTGGGGTTGATGGCGAAAACCATTCCAGCTTGGCAGTGACTAAGGAAATCAAGGGGAAGTAAAATAAGCATTCACCATGGTGCAATAAGGAGTGGGAATCGGACTTACGTTCCCTGGGCACAGTAGAACCAGAGGGGTGCGGTAACTGGTAGATATTCCGGTCATTAGTACCTACATCGAGGCGCGAGTAGTATAGACAAAATACGACGAACCATTATCGATTTGGATTGTCCATTCGGGGGCAGCAGTTGTTCCAGCAGCTACTGGGACGAAACCGGAATCGACACCACCAGCCCTGGTAATCGTTGGTAAGCTATCTGGAGGGTGTCTCTTAAACATAAAACAAAGACCTACTTCGCGACGCAAGGAGAGGCGAACGTCGATTGTGTGATGGTCTAAAGGGAGAGGTATTAAGGAACAACACGCTTTGCGTTCATTAAAGGTTCTTACGTGGTTCTTGGGATAGCTGAGACGAGGATTGTCAATCGATAACTCAAGGAATAGTTGAAGAAAGAAAAAAACTCACAACTTGAACGAAATCTGGTCACCAGCGACAACACCAGAAAGACTGTATAAATAGAGTCAGGGTCCAAAAAAAGATCGCCAGAATTGATGCGGTATGGACCCACCTTGAGGGTGTGTATGTGAGACCGCTCTCGCCTACATTTACGTTGTACTTGGCAGCAGAGACGACAGAAGCGACGACAGAAACGGTGGCGGCAAAGGTGGAAACGAAATGCATGTTGTGTGATGAGGATACTTTCAAAGTCTCGAAAACAAAGGAGGTGTCTGAACCGGAGAGCGAGTGGGGTTGCCTGTGGGAGTTAAAGAAAGTACCAAAGAGCCTATATGAATAGACGATGAGCCATGATTGTTGAACACTAGGACAATGTACAAAAACCACTTACTCTGCTCTAGGGAGAGAAATACGAAAAGGAAGGTAGGGAGGGGGGTGGAAGCAAGAGAACCGGGGGAAGAAAAAAACGTGGAGGAAGTATCAGTTCATATACTCAGAACGGTTTCCGGTGATCGCGGTTTTTTTGGATAACATGATGGAAGATGATGGATTACAGAAAGCCTTGACGACCATATGAATTTGTTTTTCGTCGTCAGTCTTATGTCGAGGCCAAGGCGGGCTGACCGACGCATTTGGTAGTCTCTTAGGCGCCGGCCCGGAAGTGCGGCATTTTCCCGAAATGGCAAGCCCCTGACAAACCCTCTTCTTTCTCCAAAACCGTCATGTCCTTCATCGCAAACGATGCACGCAAAGCTGGCTATATTCATGTTCTGCTCATTACCACAGGGAGCGTAGCTTCTATCAAGGCACCGCTGATTGTGAACGAACTTTTGAGTGTATGTCTTGAATGTCAACAACATCATCCTATCCCCCTAATTGTTCCGGTTTCTGCAGGTCAGTATGCCAATGTACTTGTGGAGGTAGCTGCGTCAAAAGCTTCTCTGGTGTTTTACAAAAAGGAAGATATAGAGAAAGCAGGATCAAGAGTATGGACCGACGATGATGAATGGACGGTACATCTATCCCTTCGATTTCTTGCAACTAATTCCTGATCAGGATGACATTCCACTAGGACTCGTACAAGATTGGGGATCCCATCTTGCATATCGAGCTCAGGCGCTGGGCCGATATCGTTCTGGTTGCCCCATGCTCTGCAAATACCCTCTCAAAGATAGCCCACGGGTCATGCGACAATCTAGTGGTCAGTCCCTCGATTCAATTTGATTCATTGTTCTCAATAAACATTTTTCCATGATAGACGTCGTTGATGCGTGCATTATCACCTTCAACCCCTACTTACCTCTTCCCAGCAATGAACACATTGATGTATGAACACCCGCTGACCGCAGAACACCTTCGCATTGTCAAGGAAGTTGTTGGATATAATATTGTTGGGCCTATAGGGAAACATCTTGCCTGTGGCGACATTGGTGTGTTCGTTCTTTCTCGTTGGGGTAAACATTTTAACTCATATTTTTTCGTGATGACTTTCCCAGGAATTGGTGCAATGACTGAATGGAAGGATATTGTGAATATTGTTGTCAGTCATTTTGGTCTCTCCCGAAAGGTCGTACCTTCGGAGAGCAGATCAGAGGCATAGGAGCTTTTGAATCAAGACATAGAACCTCAACTTCTTTCAATATTTTCAAGTTTATGTTCCATTTTTTTCATTCAATGTACTTTTGAAAACCGCAAAATACGAGCAAAGTTACCACCAACGTAGTTGTTGAATCACCAAACGATCGTCAAAGCCTAGGCCTTCTACTGTATGCATTTAAATGCCTCTGATTCTCTGGCCACTCGCAGGTGATTTCTCCAAATTTCCCGATGCATCATCTAGTATAGATTTGATCTATGCGACTCCTATATGAAGAAAACTACGTTGTTGTCCAAGACAGTTTCGACACTTCCTTGTCATCGTCATCACCCGGAGATAAATGCCTCTTGAATGCTCGAGAAAATCAAAACATCTGAGAGGCTCAGTTCTTCGCCTCTGCAGCTTGTTTGGGTGCAACACCCTTCTAGAAAGAGTGATAGAAAATTTTAATTATGGTTTGGAGAAGAAGGGAATACCGAACATACTTGAGCAGCCTCTTGAGCTTTGGAGAGGTCTGTAGGTCCCTCCTCACCCTCTGTCTGAAAAGAACCCGACTTCTTGCTCTCCTCGGCGACGGGCTCAACAGGGTCCTAACAAAGTCGGAAACAGCGAAGCAAGAAAGAAAAAAAAAAGGAACAAAAAAAAAAACAATGAAAATCCTGACGACCCCGATCACAGTTCATACATTGCGAAGGAGCAACATACCTCACTGGCTGCCTTGGATGCTGGGACTTCGGCGGTCTCAGCTTCAGTGAGCAGTTCCGCTTGTTTCTCCGGCTGTAAGGTGGAAGTGGTGGGGTAAACCGTGAGTCCCATTGTGCGCACTACAGTTGTCTGCGTGAACTCACCCCTTGCGAATCTTTTGGGACGTCGCTTCCCTATACCCAACAAAAAAAGCGCGTCAGCCAAAACATCGTCAATGTGAACACGGTGATGTGATCACGACAGGGAAGCGGAAACATACCTCAGACAACGCGATCGAGGCTCCGACATTGGCCACAGTGCCTTCGTCATCCTTCATCAACTCAACTGGTTCTGCCGGGACGGCGTGTGCCTTTTTGAGAGTAGGATGTTGGCGCGCGTCATCATGGACACCATGGGTATTTTTTCGCGCTGAAGGCGAGACCAGGTAGAGGAACTACAGCATAAGTAGATTGGATTGAACACCACGGAATAACATTGGAATAATCCCAAAGAGTGAATGAAGAGTTTGCGATGTCGGATGGAAATGGATTGTCGTCAGGCCCGATCAAGTTGAGAAGGATTGGCGCCAGCAAGGGCGAATGAAACTTACAGCAGGACCAAACAACAAAGTGGCGCCGACCTAGATACATATTGGCAAGAAGAAGAAGGAGAAAATGAATTGGTTTGGTTGAGTAGACAACGGGGGATGGACTTGGGTCTTACGATCCAGGGGGTGTCGCTTGATTTGGCGGGAGCATGTGATGCAGAAGACATGGCTCTCCTGGAAACCCTAGTCGCTGAGGACGACAGGGAGGTCTGTGCGCGACGAGCAGCAGACTGGAAGACTGGACGGGCAAGACGAGCAGACATTTTGTGGGAGAGAGTCAGTGAAGGGAAGGATGTCCAACTCCGTGGCCATTTGAAACCCCGGGTCAGACCGGCAACTATGACGTCGTCTATTTCCACATTCTACATATTCTACACCTCAAGCCCAAGTTTCGACAAAAACGACAGTCCCATCGCCATCCGGAATGGCGGTACATTCTCCAACAATGTCCCAATCAGCCCATCATTCACCGTGTAGTTCCCGTTCTCGTCTCGGTGTTTTGCCAAAACATCCACCAGATACTTTTGAGGCGCAACAGAGGGATCAAGTTCAGTGATGACTTCATCCAACGCCACGACGAGTCCACTTGGCTGTGCCTTCTCAAACCGGAACTGTAAAGGCTATGAGGTTATCGTCATTAGTCAGGCAATTTACAATAATCATCAAAGAGTTTACCTTCAACGGGTCGTCGGGTGAATTTGGAGATGAGTTCGATATGACGTCCTCAGATTCGCGACTGTTGGATCCAGAAGGAATGGGATTGCTCCAATCAAAGGCAGGGGCCAAAGGGAATGGCGCAGGGCGTGCCATTTCCGTAAAGGTTTTTTCGTCATAAGAGTCCTGGTCCCTGTGCATAGGAGTTTCTGGCGTCGAGGTCGTTGGGTCATGAAAATTATTGTTTACAAAATTGGAGGGGCCGTTGTTTCGGAATCGTGTGTGGAAGACAGGTTTGTCGTAATGGTAAGGAGCCGCCGTGTTCTGAGCTATCGAATTCCATAACTGCGTGTAATAATCCGAGGCTTGACCTTGACCTTGACCGTTGTGAGAATGAGACTGAGCTTGAGCTGGTGCTTGAGCTTGAACACCAGAAGGATGGACATATATGTTGTCGGAATGGTGGATCGAAAGTTTTGATGAGGGTTTTACAACACGTGTGTCCTGGTGAACATTCAGAACATTCGAAGAAGTGATAGGAGATCGTTTTGCAGGAGAGATCATCGGCAAGAACGCATGATTGAGACCATGAACGGGTGCTGTCTGTCGAGGAGCAGAACGTCCAATCTTAACCTTTGGAGGACCAACACCGGTTACCTTGCGAGAACCACCAGCCGATTGGTCTGTAGGAGATTGCGCTGTGGATACAATTTTGGATAATGATTCTTCGACCATTTCTTTTTTCACGAGAGTGTCTTGTGCGTCGGGTACTTTTTTTGTTCTGCTTCTTAATGTTCGAGTATTTGATGCCGATGCCTGGTCTGTTTGCGGTCCTGGACCTTTTCTTTTCCTCCTGGACGCCTGACCGACAGAGGAAGTAGCAGCAGGAGGATCAGGATGTTCTTCGATTACCATAGAAGACGACACAGATACAGTTCCCAGATATTCAGAGCCAGAGGGTGTCGATAGAGAAGCTCCAGGAACCGCGCTCTCCGATTTTAGTTGCGTAATGCCGCCCTGAGAATAGACAGAGCTCGAGCGGGTACCGCGGGCGTGTGTGCTGTGGCCCCCAGAGAGATTAGGAGCAACTCCAGAATCCGGTCGTCCTTTGCGGTCCTTGGATCTTTGGCGCCCAAACCATTGGTGGATCCACTTTTGCGGCCTGTACAACACCAGAAGAACAATGGTCGGCTTGAGAACTTGGATATGCAATCCACAGATAAGAAACAAGAGGTATCCAGCATATAACAGCAAAGGCGGGATAACGATCACATTTTGCGAGTTGCATACAATCATGCGTAACATTCCTGCGAAACCGTCCGATTCCAATACAGATTGGTAGGAGGTACGGAGCTCCATACAGAAGAGACTGCACCCGTCGAAATCAGGAAAAAAAACAGTGACATTAGACTCACAAGCCAGTTTGTTCACTGAGTTCTGCTAGCTGTTGTTGAGAAGCGACATTAGAATGGGCATAGGCCGCTCTGAGCAACGCCGTCTGAGCAGGAGTGGCGCGTATGACAGTGAGGTTTCGGTTTGCGGAAGCCCTTTCCATCTTGACTTCCGGTGGCATTTTACATGGGAAGCCTGGGGCAGACAAGTTTGCAAGGCTTTCCGCGAGGTGACAGTGGGGTCAGTTGAATGCGTGGGCCAAGGATCGAGTCTCGAGATCGCCGGAGTCTTTGAAATGTATTCTTCTCCTCGGCCCAGTCAGGGAGCACAATAGAAACAAATCCGAACTATAATCTGTTTTTTTTTTTCGAGTTTATCGATGATGGAGGCTTGGTCAAGGCAGCAGCCTCAGGACACTCTTCAAAAATGGGAATTGCAACCGAGACATTCTGGTTCAAGCGCCGTTTAAATTATTTGATCCCATGTACGCGAGCAGCATTGGACACTTTTATCTCCTTTATCTCGCTTTTTATCTCACTCTCATGTCAAGGTCCAAGGACAAAAAGGTGCTCAGCCCAAGTTTGAACAAACGGCTAGCTCAGTGCCTTTATCAAATGACACTCGAAAGAAAACATGTCATTTTCTTTCTCCTTTCTCACATTTACCCTTCTACCCACCAGCAACCTCCACCGATGTCGAAAAGAATTGCACCCGTTTAGAGCTTCAACAATAATTGCCTTGCCACGAATAACTGCATGACCGTTTACTTCGATTCCAGAATAGAACTTGGCTACATGCAGGACTACAGGACTTGTATAACTACGCAAGCTGTGAATCCATCCGATGGGGAAGCATTGTTCATCTCTTTTGAAAGAGGTTTGAACATCCGCCTTGATTGCCTGTGGACAACGTCAGTGGACGACGGCCAAACGATTTATTGCACGCGAGCCAGAATTGTTGCCGGAACTCGCCCTCAACCCGAGTCTTGCTGGCTCTGCAGCCGGTCGCCACTTCTGGTTCTGGGATGTCGATCGAGAGCTTTTTAGTTTTGCAGCCTTTAATAAATTTAATTACAATGAGGGGAGTGTTGACGTTTCTGTCGACGTTCAGATTCACGGGGTTGCCTTCCTCACTGTCTATCTTTGCCTACCCCGCAGCCTCTCGAGCACGACTATCCACCTGACTTACGGGTGCAATGCCTCTGTAACCTTGTACTTTCGGGTCTTGCTGTTTGGCCTTGCAAGCTCAAGATATCTTCTGTGCCCTGTCTGTTGTTCCTTTACCATGAGTCACTACACTTCCAAAAACTATAAAGACTACAGGTTAAACTCCTCTTAGGTTTGCCACTACATCGTGCCCCACCAAAAAATGTTCTCTAAAGCTTTCTCCGCCTTCGTTTTGGCAAGCTCTCTGCTCTCAGTCAACGCAGTGCCGACTGCCGCTCCCGTCAGCCCTTGCGCCAACGTCCACATTATTGCTGCAAGAGCATCGACTGAAGCCCCTGGCCCAGGCATCATCGGTGCCCTGGTCACCCAGGTTCAGAATGCCAGCAAGCAGACCATCTCCACAGACGCCGTCGATTACCCCGCCACACTCACCAACTACGCAAGCAGCTCCGCCCAAGGAACCCAGGCGACCATTACCCTACTTACCAATCAGGTTGCAGCTTGCCCCAATCAAAAGATCGTCCTCGTCGGTTACTCTCAGGTTTGTCCCATTTGTCTATACCTGTCCGAAGATGTGTTGATTTAGCAGTAATATAGGGTGCACATATCATTGGAGATGCTGTTGCTGGAGGCGGTGGAGTCGCTGGTCTGGGAGCTGCCACTCCCCCAGTCGCAGCAGCAATCTCCAACAAAGGTCAGAACACACTTTCTCCTCCCGAGCTCCCTTCCTCGGCGACTGACTGAGCCGTGATATTTACATAGTCGTTGCCATGATTCAAATGGGAGATCCTCGTCACGTACCCGGACAATCCTTCGACCGCGGTACTTCACTTCGCGATGGATTGTTCCCCCGTCTGCCAAACCAACAATACAGCGCGACCCTCCAACCCCGCATCCTCTCGTTCTGCGACTTCAACGACCCCTTCTGTGACTCTGGTGCGGACCTCGAAGTTCACCTGACGTACCTTGATCGCGACCAAAACACTGCTGCCCAATTTATCCTCACTCAAATCGGTGGATAGATTGCTCGTGCAAACCTGCTCAATAATGGAAGTTTTGTGAATAGTCAAATACATACATATGGATGTTTGATTAGTCTTGATAAAGCTGTCCTGTGCATTCTTGGATAAACCTGACGAACGAAACAACTTCAGAATAAATTTGATTCAACACTTATTGGTCATTAGCGCTTGTGATTGAGGGAAGTTTGAGGCAATTGATGCATCATGATCACAAGTTGGTCGATGGAAAAAGGGAATGCCAGCCCGTGGCACATGTGGTATGGTTTAAGTTCCATGAACGAAAAAAATAAGCAGAGTTTGATTGAATAGATCCATTCTTCACAGCGTTGTAAAGCGACTGGACGATGGGGTTTTGCGGGCGTCAATGTGACGGCGTTTGCCGTGTGGGTCAGATGCTGTGTCGAATTCCAACAACTGAAGGCCTGACCCCAAACGAAACAGCAGAGATGGATTGAGAGTTTCGACCTACCGGCTTTGGCATAGATGAAAAGGCACGAAAATGCCTCTGAATCAAGAACGAGTTGAAAGAACAATACTATATAACACTTCGAGACATTTTTGTTAGGTTTGCCCCCGGTTTCCCCTAGTATCAGGTTCAGATTCTGAGTATGATGCGTTTTTCGGGGTTGATAGATAGACTATTATCTAGTTTAGTACAGTTGGCAGACCGGCTAACTTCATCTTGACGCCGATCTCGAAGAGATAATCAAGACACTTGAGCAAAAGGTTTCATCATGATTGTATCAGTAAAATTTGCAAGGAAAGAAAATACCTCTGTCTGTGTTTTGGCCTTTTCCCAGTCATTTCCTGTGTGTATGGGGTTATTATCGTGAAAGTGAAATCTTAGTTAGAACGTTCTTACCCCAAACGTAAACGCCATGCCTTCTGACCAGGACGCCTGGAGCGTTGGGGTATTTGATCATGGCTTCAGCCATGCTGTCTTTGAGGTCTTCTTCATTCGGTGTGTTCTCAATAATCGGAAGCTCTAGAGTATCCAGATACGATAGAGCGTTTCCGGTGCCTGCAACTCGAACACCTTTGATCATCTGGAGAGAGATCTTGAGATGATGAAATCAGATGAAGAGTGTGTTATTTATACCTCCTGAAAATTTGCAGTGTGGTGAGCCCTTGTTCGCAAAATGTTTAGATCGAGGAACCTACTTGGTGTGAAATAGTGAAAACGGGGCCAGTCCACAGAAGGGTGGCCATAACAGCATGCTGAGAATGGGTGTGAATGCAGCTTCCAGCGTTTCGAAGGTCGAAGGAATTCCAGAAAAGAGGAGTGCACGCTGATTCTTTCAGGTTGAGGGCGGGCCGTCGGAGAAACACTCGGTCTGTGTGCGGAGAGGACACTTGAGGGTAGGGCAGAACAAAAATATGTGTTGGTTCAATGCGCTCCTTCTGGACTCCAGAGGGCGCTATGTACACTTTATCGCTAACAAAATGAGCTAACGTATCGAGATAGAGACCAAGAAGCACATACCCAACCCGAATGCAGATTCCGCCACCGGTACCAGTGACCCATCCGAGCTGTGCTGGAGTTCAAATATCGCAAAGATGTGGGGAAATAAGTCGCATATACCTGATAAAATGATTTGCAGAGTTCTGGGATCAGGTTGGCTGGCTGGAATTGACTTGTTAAGCAGAGATTTCGATTGATCGGGATAGATCTTACGTGCAAGGGATCCGAAGAAAGGACAAGAGAATCGCTTTCAACAGATGCCATATTTAACGTCTAGACCACACAATAGAGCACCCTTTGAAGGTACAATCGACAGGAAACTGAGAGAAAAAGAGAGCGGAAAGAAATTTCATGGTGAAAGTACGGATTAGGGAACAGGCTCGTTGCCGACAATGCCGAGAACCGGAGTTACCAGAACACGCCTTGTCACGCGCGTCATAACATTGTGACAGTTGATTCCTTGCCACGGCCGCCTTCAAGTTCAATAACAACTTGTGCTCGAAAACATGCTTGTGTCAAGCCATTCAATGGCCTTTCGCGTTCCCCTTCCGAGTTATCACCAGTGAGCGCTAGTGAGCCTGGTCAAAGGTTCTGTATGCCTTTGGGATACTGCAGCGTCCCTACCTTTTCCAGTTACAACATGTCGTTCAAGTGTCCTTGGATAAGTGCTCCAGCCTGGACACCTTCAACAATTCACCTCCTTCCAATCTTCGAATGCCAGTTGTTTGATGCAAACTGGCTACCACTTTATTCGAGTTTCTCCGTATACCATCCGTATACCATGCTATCTGCTGGCACCAGGTGGTGTTAACCATGAGAACTGAACGTCAACATTCGGAAAGTTCAAGAAGTTATGTGTCGGCGTCGCCTTTTCATGAACACATGACGAGAAATATCGTTGCAGATGTCCTCATCCCGTGGCCATCTTCAACGTCTTCTCTTTATGCCGCACTTCAACCTCCTGCTTCGCCAGCATTCAGTCTTCTTGGTCAAATCCTTTCAAATAGGCAGGCATTTTTCGACCTCTCCCTCCCTTTCAAACCTTTTGACGTTACTATGCTGTCTAGTTACTTCGTATACATCAGTATTCTCACTTCCACTGTCTTCGCCCTTAACAATGGGGTGGCTGTTACCCCACCGATGGGATGGAATCCATACAACGCCTTTTCGTAAGTCTTCTACCTAGTACCTAGTTCACTTACTCTTCACTCACAGCCTTACCGCTTACAGGTGTGCAACGACAGAGGCTCAATACCGAGCTGCTGCACAAAGTTTGATCAGTTTGGGTTTGAGCAACTTGGGATACAAATACGTCAACCTGTGGGTTAAAGATTCTTGCAAATTCAAGGGTGATGCCACTTGCTTACTTAGACTTTTTTATCACCAGTGACTGTGGTTGGCAGGGAAAGACCAGGGACTCCAATGGCGGATTTACTTGGGACACCACTCAGATACCAAATGGTATCCCTGCCCTGGCCTCTTTCATTCATAACCTCGGTTTAAAATTCGGCGTGTACTCGGATGCGTAAAGTATTTTCCTAGCCCTTCAAATGTCAAATTTCACTGAACTCGTTAAACATAGCGGGACGTACGCTTGCGATTCTCAAGGAGGGAACGGCCATTACCTCGGAAGTCTGGGTCATGAAACGTCTGATGCAGCATCATTCGCGTCCTGGGGTGCAGATTATCTGAAGGCATGCCCCTCGAAATTATTTGCCCTTTGAACTGATCAATAAAATGCAATGCGTCGTTGCAGTACGATAATTGCTTTGCAGGTATGGGTGCGACTTGATAAATCGATGACACCGACCCTGATGGATTTCCTGCAGTCAGTGCCACCGATTTCGTGGATTACAACCCACCCTTTGCGGTTAGTCTGAATACTTTATATCACCTTAATTGTCAACGCTCATCATTTCAATTCTTATCCATCAGACGGAGGTACGCTAACACCTTTACGATCTGGAAGATTTACCTATCTCAGTACCATATTTTCAGACCCATTATGTCTCTATGCGTGATGCGCTAGCCGCCACCAAGAGGCCGATAGTATTCTCGATATGCGAGTGGGGCGTCCAAGGTCTATGCACTCTCCTACTGTCAAATAAGATTTTCGTTAGCTAAAGCGGCATACAGACCCCGCTAGGTGGCCAGCGAGCGACGTCGGAAACTCGTGAGTCGATCCACTCAGTGTCAATGTATTATGGATTTTCTAAATTCACTTATTTTTTTTACCAGTTGGAGAATGTCGTCAGTGGTCCAGTCACGCCACCTCAACGTATCAGTTTTACTAAACAAACATAAAACATACTTTAGAAATGATATTGGTCCTCCGGCCTCTTGGGACAATATATTCAGGATCATCAATCAACTAGTTCCTATCACCCAGTTTGCCCAGCGCGGAGGCTGGAATGGTGCGTTTTTTTGTTTTCAAAATATACTGCAGATTGGGCACTGATACTCGCGTTAGATTTGGACATGTTGGAAGTTGGGAACTCTGGGTTAACAGCTAGCGAACAACAAACCCATTTTGCTTTCTGGGCCGCAGCCAAGTCAATTTCTTTTTTGGGGTTACGTGGTTCATCGATTTAACAAGTTGGACTGGTTTTAGATCTCCTTTGATTATCTCAACGGACTTGACCAATCCATCTTCACAAACTCTCAATATTCTCAAAAATTCCGCGATAATTGCGGTCAACGTAAGTATCCCCGTCTTTCACCGTTTGTAGGCCGATACTAAGAAATGCATCTATTAGCAAGACTCTCTTGGAGCGTCTATCAAATTCCGACGTCGCTATACGAACGATCACGACGTCTGGTCAGGACCTTTAGCTGACGGATCAACGGTTGCCAGTGAGCATTTTTCTTACATTTTTGTTGGCATTAGAAGGGTCGTTCAAGAATCTGGAAATTGACTCTCTCGATGGTTGTCTCTAGTTGTTATCAACTGGGAGAACTCTTCTAGGTCTCTCACTTTCAATCTTGCGGATGTTGGGTTCTCCTCGGCGACTGCCACGGACCTTATCACCGGCTCAAACCTCGGACAACAGCAGGGATCGTAAGTACCAAATCCCCTCTGTTCCTTTGGTTTCACTGAGCAACGATAATTCTTTTTAGGATCACGCAAACAGTGCCAGCCCACGGTTCTATGGTATTAAAGCTTTCCTCAGGAACCGCCGCACCGGCTCCGAGCTTCACATTCTACAACGCTGCAGCGTCCACCAACACCCTCGCCGGCGGCGCGAACACACGCGCGGTCAATTCCACCGTCACTGTAGTTGGCTTTGTCGGAAGTGGTGGAACACTCACTTTCAATAACGTGGACGGCGGGTCCTCAGGCGGGACCAAGCTCCTTTCGTTTGATTATATCAACGGAGACTTTGTTTACAGCAACACGGCCTGCTCCAATTGCCGCAATGCCTTTGTCAGTGTCAACGGGGGAACGCCTGTCCAGGCACAGATGCCCATTTCCGCACAGGTGTGTAATTTTGTTGTCCTTTTTTCGTCTTCTTCTCTATTGTCTTCTTTCGTGCTGTTGTGTACTATACCACGGCTCACGGGTCCATTATGGTGCCGTTGGCGCCTTATGACAAAACTTTCATTCAATAAATTCCATCTCTCGTCTCGTCTCATCTCATCGCCCGCATCAATCTCGCCCTTCCTTCCTTTTCATTTGTTACTCGCGTTCCACGTTTTTATGGCATGTCATACTGATCAAAATGTCCTCTATACCTAAAACAACACAACGACTGGCCGACGACAGAGCTGGGACATCCTTTTCACAGGTTATCTCCTATCCATGCCTGGCTTCAAACCTGGCAAAGTCAACACTGTCCAGATCTCCAACCCATCGGCGTATGCCCCCGATTTCTTCAGGCTCGGCGTGTCTGTATAAGGGGTAGTAGCACGGTTCTACTGTCGATATCAACATTGGATATGTATGGTATTTGTATTCAATCGTCCTTGTCCCAAATCCATGTATGGTTCGTCTTGAATCAGCAGAACTATGACCTGTTTTTATAGTAATGTCAACAAGCGAGACCAGTCAGGAAATAGCAAACACCAATCAAAACTATCGTGGGGTTGAATCAGAACCCTTTGGCCACGTTGATTTGCAATGAGGGACGGTACGCCTTCGCGAGTTGCAGTTCTTGGTATAGCTCGTTCGGAACCATCGAACGCAGAGGGCATTTGGGGACACCCTTTTCTTCTGGGCTTGTTGCGAGCGAAGGGCAGTCAATCGATTTTCTATTTTTGAGCAAAGGGCTTCTGGGCGTTTATGTGTCCTTCGTTCAAACGGGATCCAGGTCCCTCGAGTCGGACAGCCACCGCGTGTTTAACCTCTTTTCCTCGGAGATGAACGATTGCAAATACCAAGTACGTACATACATAGCGCTTCTGGTGGCCCTGCTGTATGACTACATAATAGCGTCTAATAATTAAGTGTGAGATGAAGCAAAAGAACCACACCCACATCCTTTTTATTCCTTCTTCGTTCTTTGGTTGTTGTTTTTTTTTTCTTATTCCGAGACCTGGTACAATTTTCTTTTCCAGAAACCCCTTACCAATGACAGTGACGGCGGCGGCATGGGGATGAAGTGGGAAATGAGAATGGTTACATATAGTTACATAGTACATTGGCGTTTGATAAACTTGTCGGGCGTTCATACTAAGTAGAAAGATAAATAAAGCATTCCCCCCTGTGGGACCTACAAGAAAAATCGAGAGGGAAAAAGGCGGAGTCGAGGGGAAGGTTTTCAGTTACAATGAATTGGAAAGCAGGAAATAGATCATTGGCTGTTGTACTGCGATGATTTGATCGGCGGATGGACGGCGATGTTTGTGGATGTGGATGGGGAGGGAACAGGAGAAAGCGAAGGGGAGAGCATGGAGGATATACAACAAAGCAAAAGGAGAGAAAGCATAGTAGGAATATGGGATATAAGGATCAAGAAAAAATCTAGCGCCGTAGAGGTATCGTACCGTCTACAGTGAGAAGCGGGGAGGGGGAGAGCTCGATCGACAGGGTGGCGAGGTTATTCTACTGTACAAGAATAATATAACAACAACGCGAAAGACTTGGGGGGGGGGATTTGTACAGTTACATCATCAACAAAAAAGGCTGGGTGCGAAAGCTAGGTTTCGATCACGCTCGACGGAGGATGACCATCAAGCCATCGGAATGGGCAGAAAAGATGGCATCCACTTTGAATTTCTCGATCACCTTCCCCGGCGTCGTGTCTCGGGTGGGTGATTGGGTGGGTGGACGAGCACGCGCAGGGAGAGAGGGCACAGGGCGCGAAGAGGCGTGGTGGGACCCATTCATGTGGCGTCCTGCGACCCTGCCGTGAGGTCTGCTCTGGGATGCGCGCCTATTTCTTGATGGTGTCGGAGGTTCCGGCATCCGTGGGCTATATTGCAGTGGTCGTGTTAGATGTGATGCTTAACATACGAATGAGTCTGTAGGAAAACTTACACGGAATCTCTCCGTTCAGTTAAGAGAGAGAATTTTCCAAAGCCGAACCCACCATCGCTCGGCTGACCTTTCTCGTTGACGCCCCAGCCTTTGACGCAAGTGATCCATTCACGGACGATCTCCTCATCGCGCTTGTCCACAAAGTCATAGAAGTTGCAGCCTATAGCATCACTGGCCGATATCAAGAGATCGTTAGAGCAATACAAAATCGTGCACCCCACGCTGAACCTGTCGAGGATGAACGCTGTGCGGAAGGACTTGTTCGACAGACGGTCGAAAGTGATGATCGTATTGTCTGGGTCACTGCTGTTAGCATGGTGGTGGTGGTGGCGCCGCTCGGGAGAGACACTGGGGCTACTTCTTCCACTTCTGTCACTCCGACTCCTGCTCCGGGAGCGGCTGCGGCTCCTTCGACCGGAAGAGCCTGAATCAGAACGATGCCTTGGACCAAGAGGGCCACCGGGGCTTAGAGGGGAGGAATCCCGCGGACTTCGGCTGCTGCTCCATGACGATGTTGATGGAGAAGGTGAAGATGGCAGGACCATGGCACGCGGGATAGCCATGCTTTGAGGAATCGGACTAGGGGGCATTGGAGAGGGGTCATGCCAGCGCTGTTGGTATAGGGTGGATAAGATGAAAAAGGGTGGTAGAGGACGCAAGGTACGAAGGAAGGGGAAGTACAAATTAATTGGACAGAAAATAAGAATTATTGCGTTCATTAAAGAGAAGAAGAATGGTCTGACCCTGAATTCAAAATTGGCTGCACTCGGGGTGATGACAGTAATTTCTTGGGCAGTCGATGCGTTGTGGAGGGCTTTAGCGCCTGGGCTAGCAAAGGAGACACTTCCGACGAGGACATTGTGGACGACCGTTCTGCGTGATGGAGATAAAATAAAATAAATATGATGCTCTCTAACGAAAGAGCGTCAACATACCGAGACTGGGAAAAAAACGAAGTGAGAAAAGGGCTATGTGCTCAGAAAAAGGCTTGGACACCCACGACGCCACACAAAACAAAACCTTTATATGGGTCCTTATGTTTCATACGGAGATAGACGAGCACGGCGGCTTTGTCTTGTTGAATGGTATCACTGTTTTAGACAAATTGTTAGACGTTGACGCCTGGAAATCAGAGAGATCGTTGGGTACTAGTGGAGTTTTTTCACGCGTGGGTATTCATCTGGATGGACGAGCTCGAGAGAAGGACGGCCGATAAGTTCGTGGGGCTCAAAACCTGGGGTTGGAGGGGTAGATATGAGCTCTGACGGAGCCTGATAGGGAACAGAGTGCGCATGTACCGAGGAGCTCTGTGACAGACTCTGTCATGAAGAGCCATTTTGCCTGGGAAAGTCAGGGTTAGAAAAGGACAAGGAGGATATTTTGTGGACAGACCTCTTGAGAAAAATCGACGATGCCAACTGGGGTGGATTAGAAGAGGAGACTGGAGAAAAGGAAGGGGGACATACTGAAAGAAAGACAGGGAGTAGGGGTATTCATTGCGGGGGGAGGTGATGGTGGTGGTTTATTGGAGAGGAGGGGCTACTTTATCTGAATGAGGATTCGGACGACTGGCAGAAGACCGGCGCGGACAGATCCCAGCCAAATCTGTGCTCTCATAATAGCCACAGCCAAAGTGCATTCCCTCTGTCCACTCCGATCCCTCTTGTTTCGGGATCTACAATTCACATCTATACCTAACGGATCTATTTCGAATTTCAATTTTCATCAAAAACTTAACGTGCCTTAAACCCATTTGTTTCTCCCAAACTAATATGTGGTCCTCTGCCAGAGAAATCGCTGCTGGCGATACCGTCATCGTCTGGCTCGTATGTCTCTTTCTGCTTTCTATTCTATTCTTCTCTCTTATCTCCTTTGCAGACCAGAGACCAGGTCCAGCCTCTTGTCGTCACTCCTGGCAAGGATTTCAATACAAAGTTCGGCAACTTCAGACAGGCTGACTTTGTCGGTGTCCCCTACGGTTCCAAGGTTCCTTCACGTTCTGGCCGGGGGTTCATACATATTCTCAGACCGACACCTGAGCTTTGGACCATCGCACTCCCCCACCGCACTCAGATCCTCTACCTCGCCGACATCGCCTTCATTACATCTCATCTCAACATTCGGCATGGGAGCAAAGTCATCGAAGCAGGTACGTTGACTATGCCCTATCAGTCTCTTTTGTCCCGCGCGAGCACTAGGCTGATTCGTCTCTCCGTTCGTTCCATTGACAGGTATGTCCAATGTGACACTCTTACGACTCTAAAAGTCCTCACCGTAAAACGAAGGAACTGGATCGGCATCATTTTCTCACTCGGTCGCAAGGAATATTGGCCCTTTGGGTCACCTGTACTCTTACGAATTCCACGAGGCGAGATATATCAAGGCAAAGTAAGCCTAAAACCATCTCTTTTTCCGATCTGCTTCAAGTATTGGGTAAACCCATTTGTTCATGCACTCATTTTTCTTGTTTGACTTGCTTAGGGAAGAGTTTACAAGACATGGGATGAACGATACCGTCACCATCCAACATCGGAACGTTTGTAAAGATGGATTTACGGTTGTTGACGAGGTTGATTCAGGTGAGTCCTCTTCAGTAATTCAGTTCTTGGACTCAATTGTTTTTATCGTAAATATAGTCTTTCTCGATCTACCAGCGCCTTGGGACGCTGTGGAACATGCGAAAAAGGCTCTTCGAGTACGCCTGTCAAATCAAACTTTAGTTCTCCTCCTGACAAAACCAATAGAAAGATCGCGTGACGCGAATATGCTGCTTCAGCCCTTGCATGGAGCAGGTCTTGCGTACTGTCAATGCGCTCAACGAAGCTGGATTCTCAGGTATGAGATCTTCTTTTCATCTCAGTACAGATTCGCGTGTGTCCTCGGATAAACCCTTTCACTCGATGATCTCCCCACTTCTCTTTTTCCTTCAATCGAAAATTTGCGCGATCCTCACGTAAATCTCTATTTCAGAAATCACGATGTACGAAACACTCCTGCGCCCCATTGAAGTTTTCCAAACACCCCAACTTCCATCAATATCCACGGTCTCTGAAAAGATCAAACTATCCGAAATAAAACGGGAAGAAAAAAGATTACGACAGATCGCCGCCAATAAAGCCAATGCCGCAGCCGTAGCCAGTGCGAAGCGCAAACGGCCAGAAGGAGAAGAGGAAGAGGAGCCAGCCAGTGCTGTCAGCGAAGTTGGCACCGACAAGGTCATCAGGGACACAAAAACACAGAGGATCACATCCACATCGGGTGCTGATGCTTCTGGTTCGGGATCAGGATCGGGTACTGTGATTTCTTCAGCTGAGAGCAGTCACCACAAAAGGATCAAGACTGATAACCCTACGGGCACGACGCATTCATTATCCGAAGACTTGGACAATACCGCGGTTTTTGAAGAGGAAAGATATGAGATGGACGTCGTTGTCGAACCTACTGTCGAAGAAACCAACGAAATGGACGTCCAGGTCGATCTTGCCGCCGAAAACAACAATGAAACCGACAATACGAAAAAGGCTCAGACCTCCAAGTCCACACCGCCATCCAGAAACCTGCGGTCGAATCCCACACAACTAGAGGATGGAACGCTAATTCCCAAAATCAACGTATCGAAAGCTCTGCCCGAGGTTCGCGGGCACACGTCCTATCTCACGTTTGCCTGCCTCATTCCCAATCCCAATCATAACTCTAATTCCATTGCCGATGCTGTCTCTACTACTACTGCCACGACCACGACCACGACCACGACTAGCAGTACCCCTGCGGCTGCGAGTTTGGCTGGCGGTGACGCTCAAGCCGTCGATTCTGCGGATCTTATCCCAGAAGAGAATGGTTCATCTGCATGACGAGAGAGGAAAGCATGCGGTTTATCCCTGCGTTTTATTGGCAGACATGGGTTATACAGAGAAAAGTTTACCGAAAGTGAAAGCCGCAAAACTATCACTTTGCGTTTCGTCTCTGTACGTCACTCCATTCTCAGCTCAAGGCTTGACATTTTGACAACATTCATGGTACAGATAGGACTTTGCCCTTGTACTTATCTTCCTCGATATAAAAATACGCAAACGAAAAGATTATTGATAATCTATCTTACAACGATAAGTCTACAATCCACGAAGTACATCAATTCGACAAGGGGTCAGTAAACTCTTAAAGGCCAACTAAACCCAGGAAATTAAACCAAAAGAAAATTTAACTATGTATATATCACCCCTTCACACTAACCCAACGACACAGAAACATAAGATTCATTCAATCGTTGCCTTCCTATACGCCTCTTCCAGACGCCTCTCTTCTTCAAGTTGGGCAGACGTTTTTGATGTACGCGGACGTAGGGTTCGTGTTGAAGGGGCTATGGCCACAGGCGTCGCTTTGGCTTTCCTTTGACGCTTCTTTGGAGAGGTCCCTAGCTGATCCATAACCTCATCATCATCCTCACCCTCATCCTCACCCTCGTCCTCATTAACATCATCATCATCAACAGACTCCGCTTCCGACTCTGAAACCTCTCTCTGTTTCTTCGCTCTTTTGCTTCTGGATTTTGCCTTCGGTGTTGATTTCGACTTGGTCGCAGATGGCCGTGGACGCTTTCTATTCGACGCCGACGGTGTAGAGGCCGGTGTGAGAGAACCAGATTGACTCGCGGTCCTGTTCCTTAACGAATATGTGTTCGAAAGACTGTTCGGCGTCGACGTCGAGGACGCTCTCGCAGGCAGAGTGAGAGTAACCTTATTCGTCCTCTTCTTTTCTCCTGCAGCAGGCGGTGGCGACGTCAATATCACCTCCTCTGACCCATCATCGCCGTCCTGTCCACCATTAGCACCATTCAGCTGTCTAGCAGCAGCAGCATCCTCGGCCATTTGTTGCATAGTTTTCGGAACATAGTCATGTTCTCTTGTATTTTCAGCAGCCGGTGATGATGACGTTGGTGGTATTGTTACTTCTTCCATGTTCTCCGGATCCAAGTCCATGGTCTCAAGATCATAAGTGATAAAATCGGGCATGACTCGGGCAGGTTCTTCATCTTCGTCTATCGGTTCTTCTTCCACGACCTTCGTCGCATTTCGAGGAGAAGGCAGCACGACATGTGTATTCTTGGGTAAATGGAAGGCATACACCACTCTATCGGCACCAGCCAAGAAACCACCCGCAGTATCCGTTTGATCACCCTAAAAGAATAGTGAAGAAAGAGGATCAGTCTCACTTTAATAAAAACTCGCGGCACGGGGAAGGCGGCCACTCAGAGTAAAAAAAGAAAATGAAGTTGGGACGAACATGAGGCCTGGCTGATCCTTCCCTCACAACTTCTTCGTTATCATCCTTGGAATTTGCCTCTGCCTTTTCTTCGTGAGAACGTTCGTGACCCTTCTTTGAATATTGTTCGTGAATTCTGTGTCGAACTCGCAAACCGTGGATTAAGCGTTGCCAATGTTTGAGGGCGCGCTCTTCCCTCTTCGTTCTTGCTTTTTGTTCAGCTTCTCTTTCAGCTTCCCAAAACGCCTACAAAAAGATTTTCACGTAAATCGCAGCGCGAAGAAATATGGAAAGGATGGGGACAAGGCGATGATCACCTCCAATAGCGCTTCTTCATTTTCAGCCGCAACAACCACCCCTTCAACTATGGGAAACGCCCTCCGTTTCTTAAACTCGAAACCAGTCTGAAAATGGACAAAAAGGGATAGAGACAATCAGCCACCCGATTCAAGCTCGAACGAGGACATGCTGCTCTCTCTGAAAACACGCACCACTGCCTCGGCAAAGTCGAACCCTAATTTTCGTGCAATTTTGGCAACGCCTTTGACTATAACGAAGAAGAATTTAGCTTTGAAGCAATGCAGGGCGAGGATGGTAGGCTAACATGGTATGTGCGCCGCTCCTTTCGGGAGCATAGATGGTACGTATAGGTCGATGTTCCCAAAATTGTTCTTCGGGATTTTACCCTAAAAAAAGAAAAAAAGTAATAAACGTGGTGAGGTTCCATCCCCGCCAGGAGCCACATTCACTGATACTTACATCAACCACAGGATCGGGCACATAAGGTTCTGTTTGCGAGAAGGCATACAACCCCTGCATTATCTCTCTCCCCGAAGAACCTTCACCATTCGGGCTGTCTTCCCCAGCCACGTTCAGTTCGTCTTTGAGGACTTCGAGTTCTCGCATTCGATTGACCGTTCCCGGACGCAGCTTCACCATCTTCATGGGCTGCTCTCCTGATTTGATGGATCGGCCTGCGTTTCGCATCCAATTCTCTGCTGTTTTGAGAGAGACCACAGATGATCTTGGGTATACAGGTTCTCCTCTGAATTTGCCGAGTTCTGGCGTAGTGGGTGGAGGCGGGTAAATGGTTTCTGTTTGCTTGAGATGTCGAGTGAGGACATATCTAAAAAATGTCTGATGTCAAAAAAAAAAAAAAAAAAAAAGAAGAAGAGAAAAAAACAGCGTAAATGGCGGCATACAGCGGGTGGTCTTTGAAACCTGACATCGTAGATGGCATTCCCTCCATCATTTGAACAGCCTCCAATTCTTGATCTTCCAGGTCATCTCGATTCTGGTCATTTCATCAGCATGAGGTTTGACTTCGATGATCGGCTTTGTTCATACCAGACGGAAAGGTCTCTCAATAGAATGGACAACCTTATCCCACCAGGCTTGACGGGCCTTTCCACCTCCAGAAACATTCGGAGCATTGCTTCCACCTTGCACTTTTGCCACCTTTGCTCCGTATTCTTTGGCGTATCGTCTGGTCACGTCCCGAGCGTAGCCGTCTTCTTCAAATGCAATGACGTATACCATTCGATTTTCTACCTTGGTGGGCGGGTTGCGTCTAATGTCTTGAGGAGTGGTGCTGCGTGAGGCTGTAGTGGGATCAAAGACCTTGCGTTTATTGACGAACGCCCGAATGGGATCAATTGGGAACCACTTCGAGTCTGGTCTAGAGAAGACTTCAGTCCAGTAAACTGGAGGTGTCTTCAAGGGATCCGGTGCTAATCTTCAACGGTCAGAGACGGAAGGGACAATAGTCAGTTGAACGCACCTAACAATTTGGGTTTGCCCAACGTGCGGCCTTGAGGTTTCGTTTTGCGCAGCTTGATAACAGGTTCGGCCTTCTGCTTTCCCTTGGATTTTTCGCTCCTCGGGGGGACAGCGCCGCCGTCAAGTCGCCTGCCTGACTCCTCCATGTGATCCAGTTTACTGGAGCTTGAAACCTCCTCGCGATCATCCTCGTGAAATATCTCCTTCCCCTTCCCCTTTGGTTTCTTTTCATACTTTGTTTTGGGCTTTCCGACACCTGCTTGCCATGGCACACTTTGGACACTGACAACCAGACGAGCAGGAATCCCCAATCCCCTGCACAATGCCGTGAAGAGCTGGGCACTCGTGTCTCTTGAGCCACTCCGCATGAGGGCATGCTTCATGAGGCTTTTTGAGCTTCGGATAACTTCTGCATCATCCCCCATGATATCTTCCAGAGTTTCGACATCCAGCGTGACCTCGTCCGGATCGTCTTCATTCTTGAGGTGTAGTCCTCGAATCTCAAGCCTTTCTTGGATTTTATCGAAAGTTTGATTGCGTATATGTCCATCCGGAACGACTTGAAAGAAGGAGGTTGCCCACCATTGGGTAAGATTTTCCATAGCCCTCTCGAACATGCGCCCACGTTGGTTCTGATCTGGGATACGTGATTTATGTATAGCAGTGAAAGCATTTTGGAGATGAAGTGGGGTAAGCGAGAGCAGCCTGGCCTAATAATTATTGGTGGAAGGATTTGCATTCTTTATCAAAGATACGCACATGCAGGAGAGTGTTGTTAATCCACATATTCCGTACTCGGGCAGCAGAAATAAGTGCTACGGTATGAATCTTATGACAATCAATTCTGACAAGACGTTCTGCATGAGTTATTCCTTTAATCCTGGCCAAAGTAAGGTTCAAATTTCTTCAGCTACAAGAATGAGCAACAGACTTGTTCGCACTCGCTTTGCCTGAGTCTTTGGGTTTCGTTTGCAATGTGATTTCGAGATGTGGAACTTGGTGTTCGGGCACTTCAACTTCTTCCCAATCGAGTTCATCTTCGCTGTCTTCTTGTAGCATAACATCTTCTTGTTCTGAGGACATGGCAACTGTTTTTATAGAGAATGTTTGTGGTGGGGATGAAGCAAGAATGAACAAGCTGACTCTTTGGTTCAATTTCCGGCTGACTCATTCCGGGCCTGTGACGTATTTAGCAACGCGTCGTCACGGCATGTGGCGTGACTGTCACGCGGATATTCTTCCAACGTTTCTTGGATCTCTCCAACATCATCATGTTCAATCAGTGTTCAACTCAATCTTCATGAATTCTTCAGCTTCTTCAGACTGAACCTACATTCAACGATACTCTCACGCCCAAGGAACTTTAAGACATTACCTGTTCCGAACATCAAAGCTTTCCGAACTTTCCATTGACAGGTCAAAATCACAACAAAATCACTTCGAATCGTTGATTTCGAGTCCGGGTCAGGATGGAGCGACTACCATTGCGAATCTGGAATGCTTTTGGACAAGTTCATTTACGAAGACCAGACATCATTTGGTACAGGACGGGCTCAGACTGGATTCAGCTTTGGCCCCAACTTTCCCTTTCTTTGTGTGACGGTCCGATCGCGTGCTAGTCGAGACTATGCTCTCCTTTTCCTCCATGATATCTTGAACAGGTCCCCTCCGGATCGATGTTTTCTTCTTGACCGTCGTCATGTTAAATTCTGAAAAAACTTCTGTCCAGGACAAATACCCCTTATACCTTGGATTGACAGGAAACACTCTCAGAGTATGGTTAACGGTTGCCTGTTCGATAGCAATGGCTTTTTGTGGTGAGCTACACGCATGACACTATCCTGAGTCAATCTAACGAGACGCTTAGGTTACGATCAGGGTGTAATTGCTGGTATAATTGTCTCCCATGACTATCTGCGGTCCATGGGAAACCCAGGGTCTGCCCTGCTTGGAACCATCGTCTCAGTGTTCAATCTTGGTTGGTAAGTAGTACTTTTGTAATGATGTTTTCAAAAAACCGGTGTAATGTGTTCTGTTTAGTTTTTTCGGTGCATTATCTGCGTTCGGATATGGGGGTAAACTGGGTCGGAAAAAGACACTTCTCGCTGGTGTGGTCATCATATCTATCGGAACAATTTTGCAATTTTCGGCTTTCTCTGCGTCCCAAATGGCCGTTGCTCGCTTAGTGACAGGTAAACTAAATCCACTCATCGCATTGGTGGTATCTCACATCAATTATAGGTTTTGGAAATGGGTATGTCTAGTCACTGAGGGTAGAGGTGGACCATCTGACGCCTGATTGCCAGCATGAACACCGCGACCGCTCCTATATGGCAAAGTGAAACATCAAAATCTCGTTTGAGGAGAAGATTATTGGTATTTGGGGTCATGTGAGTCGTGCTCTAGCAAACAGACTCTTTCCAACTGACTGGTCACTGAACGGACGTAGAATGAATGTCGCTGGACTTTCGCTGGGAAACTGGGTGGCTTACGGGTTCAGCTTTACAAGTGGCACTTTCTCTTGGAGATATTCCATTGCCTTTGGACTGGTTTTCTCCGTCATTCTACTCTCGACCGTCCCATGGCTCCCTGAGTCACCTAAATGGCTTTTGGAACACGGATATCGAGATGAAGGCATTCGTGTTTTGACGTCACTAGAAGGGCCCAAAGCAACCCCACAAGATGAATGTATTGTCCATCAAGTAGAATTGATCCTAGAGGCCATACGCGTGGAAAGAGAGACGACACCTACCTGGAAGAGCTTATTAAGGGATAGAACTTGCGGAAACGGTGCGATGAAGAGACTGGTTTTAGGAGCAGGTAAACAACAGTATGGTCCTCTCGAGTATTCGAAATAACTTTTTTTTTTGTTCCCGTGATAGGGATCCAATGGATGCAGCAGTTTGCTGGGATCAATGCCAAAAATTATTAGTCAGTGATTTTCCTTCGTGTGTGCCCATTCGTTGCAATAACCTGTTAAACACAGCCTTCCTCTGGTCTTGCAACACACTGTCGGATTGTCCAACAACCTGGCGCGTCTTTTATCCGCCTGTAACTCCGTTCTCTTTCTTTTTTTCTCGTGTTTTGGACTTCTCATGGTCGAGAAAGCCGGACGCAGAAAGTTTTTGATATTGGGGGCAACAGGCCAGTGTATATGCTACATCCTTATCCCAGGCTTTCTTTCGCAGTCAAATACTCCGAAGGACGGTTTTGAATTGGGTGGTGCTCTTACCGCCTTTTTCTTCTTATACTATTCGTTTTTCGCAATGTGTTGGCAGGTACGTTTTCTATTTCCCCTTACAAATGTTCGTGTCATGGAAGCTCAATATTTCCCGTTTTATAGGGAATTCCTTGGCTATACCCATCCGAAATCAATGGTTTGGCCATGCAAACCAAAGGGACGGCCCTTGGTACTGCAACGAACTGGTATGTTATCCTGCATTCTCACTGGTAGCGCTGCTGATTGGTTCTCACCTAGGTTGTTGAACTACGTGTTGGTGCAGCTTACCCCGATCGGAATGACCGACTTGAACTGGCGTTTTTACACGGTTTGGGCCATACTCAACGCGATATTCGTTCCGGTGTGTTTATCCCTTTTAACATGCTAGAAGAAAAAGAAACACTCAGCTGTTCATACAGTTAATCTGGCTCTTCTACCCGGAAACATCAAATAGACAACCGGAAGACATTGACCAACTATACCAAGAAAACGAACGCATGGTTTTCGTCTTCACAAATAAAGAGGCGATTCAGATCCAGCGTCCGGAGCGATTTATTGAGGCGGATAGAGATCGGCAGAGAATCGAGAAAGAGACAAGGCCTGCTTCGGGAGAATTGAGTAATACCACAGACACAACACTTGTAATTTGAAGTGGCGACTTCATGATCATGATACCCATCGAAAAGTGGAGGATAATACCTTAGATTAATGTCCAATGTCGATTTTAATTTCCAAATCTTCTCCACTGGCATATCAATTTGAAATTCACCGCTAGTGTAATTATTAAGGAGTCTTATGAAGAAAAGCGAAAAGGAATAAGCACATGTTCTTGAATACATCTTGAGAAAAGCGTTAGGGTGTAAGAGAAAAAATTTCCAGACAACGCCTTTTTTCCTTTTTCTTTGAACAGCCCAGGGCTTAGCTGGGGATGGACTGGACCCGATTATTTTCACTAACAGCCCAGTGGACTCCGATGCGCATTGCCTCAACTCGAGATGCTACCTCAATTAATTATTATGTGGCAAACGAAACCTATATAAACACGTCAGTGTAAGGGATATTCTGTTCAATTGTGGAGCGACACTATCAGGAAGGCTCGCACTTTCCTCACTCCCATTTTCTCCTATGACGTCATATTTTGAGGCCAATGAGTTCGACAAAATTTGAACGTCCCAAAAACATTCTAGGAGCTCTTGAAATCGTAGTTGTTCAACCCATTAATACAGAGTATACCTAATAATAGTAAAACTTAGATTAGTCTAGTATGGCACCGGTACCAAGCTTTTTTGTTGTCAGATACTACGCTGACTCGGGTTTCGTGACCCTAGACCCGCCATAGTCACGATGGAGCGAGACGAGTTCAACTGGTCGAATTCCAGCTGTCGTATATCCCGATCAACAACCGCAAGCGTATCTTGAGTCTGCATGGAATCGAGCGGCGGATAGACTCGATCGTATGCAACTTTGAATATGATTAAGAGAGGTGAGATGGCCTGCCAGTCGAGGATTGATCAGTAAAACTCCATCCAAGGGTTCCGCAAGAAAGAACTCACGTAGATCTGGACCGTCAATTGAACAGGAACGAGAGGATAGGTGTGTTTTGCCTGGTCAACGACCACAAGTATCAACAATATTATGTTGAATATGACCACTAAAGATGCGGATTCAACGAATAGGGCAACCACTTTGAGATAAGGCGAACGGTGGTCTTGCCCAAACGCTTCTCGCAGCATATGTTGATGGTGTAGAAGGCGGCCCACAATCAGGGTGGTAATGATGACGTTGATGAATAAAGTGGTAGAAGAAATTAGGATGAGGAAAAAGTTTTGTTTTCCCATTGGAATTATAAAGACCAGGCCACTACCTGATGAAGAGGCTCTATAAGCGTGCGATGTGTCAAGAGTAGGATGGGCAGACGAACCAAACGATAGAAGCCACATCGCAGAACAGAAGGCTATAACAGTTCTTCGTAGACGGTCGGATACACCTTGATAAAGGGTCATACAACGCCAAATCTTTCGGAGAAGAGAGTCAGTATCTGCTGGATTCTCGCCAACATCTAGCAAGAAAACTCACCATAAACCAATCTGCTGCCCATATGGTAGCAGTGGCGCAACAATTCTCGAGTTTCCGAAGCCTACAAAACCAGCTGGTAAAAGAATCGCGGCACAGACTCGAATAGATAGCCAATATGTCGGATCCATAGGCGAAGTTGAGTGTCAAGATGGATATCAGCGTGACCAGGCTCAGACAGAACATGAAAGTGGTGAAGGCGAAGAGGAATCGACGCATTTTGCGGAACCCAAGCATTGGCGCACGCAGAAGGAGGTGGAATGAGGATACAACGAGGAAGAGAACGATAGTAAAGGATACAATCGATAGTGCTGAGCTGACCTCGTTTGTCCTGGTTGATTTCTCATCGTTGACTTGAGCACGTATCGACAATAAATTCGTTGAAGGGAGGCTCATTCGTACCCAACGGGTAGAGCAGCACTTGGGAAAGGAAAGGATGGTAAGGACGGTGTGCCAGAGAAAGAGCAGATAAGGCCTGTCAATTTTGTTGTCGACTTCCTCGTTCGAAGTTCATTATGGCCGACAGGGTCGGCTGTGTTCTAAAAATGAATCTAAAGAAAACATCCCAGGATGTCTTACGACCCGAACAAGTTGCAAAAAAGCTAGAAGTTTGTCAAAAAAAGGGCAGGATCATGTGGGTCAATCGTTTCGTCTTGTGTCGGGAGTATAACTATCAACTTTACTCGATGCTGAGGAATGTCCGGTACTCGTTGTTGAAGAGATCTTCGACAATTTGATGGTGAAGGGTAAACTTTTAACTTTTAATGCTGTGCAACTGGAGTTGAAACATCACTTGAAGCTTGAGCAACGAATTAAAGGACTGATGACGATTGGGATTGAAGAAAGAATCGATCATCACTCGGCCTAAGCCATGGTATATCGGAATTTGAATACTTCAGACTAAGCAGAATATGCCGACAGCCCGAACTAACTTCACAGTTTTAGATTGTTCAGAATGAATTAGGATAGAACGATGTTTTCTATTGCAAAAGCGAGAGAACTTTTTGGTAATACTTGGGACAGAACACGGATATCAAATGCCGAATAAATAAAACAACCTAAACAATGCTCAAGCAAGTCAAGACTCAAGAGAGCGCAACTCGAGAACAACTCGAGAACGTCAAGAGAACTTGGAAAAAAATATGTGAATCAGCAATCACTATCAACGACTTTTGGTCAATGGTGAGCTTGATTCTCTGAAGGTAGGGGCTTCTCAAAGCCATATGGTGCTTGCGGAGAGCCATCAGGGTGAAAAGAGGAGAACTTCCAGTAGCTGTGCGGTCATGTTTAGCTCGAGCCTCGAATCGGGGACGGGAAGTTACTAAAATACACATACCTGCGATGGAATAACGTAGCAATGTTTTTGACAAACCATTTGATTGGGGCGGGCGCGGGCGGCTAATGAAACAGACAGAATATGTCAATTTTGGCTTTTTGGTGCAGAATAAATAATGATGTGTACCCAGTTGGGAGCAACTGAAATATCATGATTGGTTATGATAAATGGCATGACTGTTAACTTCCCTGGTTGTCCCTTGATGTGATCCTCAAGAGCTATGTAGAATGACGAGTAGAGTAATTAGCTTCTGAGATTGTCCAGAAGGCGAAGAAAACCTACCTGATGTCATTTTTCTGAATCCCTCCTTATCATCATCAAACACTTTCAGCCTCTCGGGAGTGATTGTCTCAATCTATTAAGTCAGAATTTTCGGTCAGAATAATGAGGAATGCAACACAAAAAAAGGAACTTGCTTCTTCGTGCAGGTGCTGCGTTAAGATCCCTCCGAAGGCCTCCAGCAGCGCTCTCACTTTGAGCCCATCATATTTCTCCTTTTTGGCTCTCACGGTCTCAAGGTATTCCTTCAGCGCTTCCATCCCTGGTAAAAACGCCTCATGCTGTTCGATGTTATGCTCAACGCCACTCTTCATCTCCATTTTGCCCTCAAAATATGGGAAACTAATGGCTTCCTCTCCATGGTGATGTCCCTCAATCGCCAAAATTCCCGAAAGGCAATAACCGATGAATGCGTCCTCGTCTTGAGGCTTGACGAGTGGTGCAGCACGCCACATCGAGTTGAGTCCACGAATGAAGCAATTGTGAACGACAATCATGTCTATTGCGAAGAGTCGCTGAGGGTCATCTGGGAGAGACTCCAGGAATGGGCTGTATGGCATGGGGACCAAGGCATATGGGTCGACGGAGGCTGGCGTGGAGGACGACATGGTGGTGGTACGAAAGTAACTGTTAGCTGATCTAAACGTTATTGTAAGTATCACATTCGACGCCAGCCCTCCTGCAGGACGGAGGTAAGCTTATTTCAGCCTGTCTTCTTTCGTCCGCGTTTAACGCGATCGTGATCAGGTCGGCTCAGCCGTTGATCATCATGCGGCCAAACCGGCGCTAACTACATCATCACCCAAGAGGGCCGATATCAGGGACTGGCAACGTTTTGAGTTTCAGGAATCATCAGAAAAAGTCAGAAACTCGTGGTATGCATTGTATATTCGCCGTCGGATAACGATCGAAACCGCCGCCCATCAAGAGGTGTCAGATCCACCGATCCAGTACACCAAATCCTCTGATTACAAAGCGACATCGGTGATTTCCGGGACTCGGCATTTTCACGGCAAGGCCTCAGAGAGCCTCCACGCAACCTCCTCGAGTCCTATTTACCACAACTACAACTGATTTATCCTGACCAACTTTGTTAAACCTGCCTTAGGAAAGCCAGAGTAGAAAATGGACATTTAATTGTGGAGACATGGACTAGTAAGAGAATGTGGAATGCTTTGTTGATGTTTTGAGTGCACGAGAGACCGAGTGAAGAGGGAGAGAGCTTTGTAACAAAGGTATTATCGAGGGCGTGATAGATTACTCGTGCCTACAGGTAGTACTTTGGCAAATTCAAGTTTCAAAGCTTCAAAGCTTCATATTGAGACTGACACGGTCAAGAAATCCAGCCAGCTATCAGAGTGCCGCCTTGCCTGCCGGGCTGATGGGTGCGTCCATATATGGCAGGTGGGTGGTACCCACCCACCCGTGGGATGGTGTACTGGATCG
>JAHXRV010009830.1:0-12019 GCA_019904355.1 Psilocybe tampanensis | reverse complement strand
CTTCCTAATCTTCGAGCCTCCTCGCACATGAGTCCAAAGGTTCAGAAGCGAGAACGCGACCGCCGCAGGTTCCTGCATACCCGCGAATCTCCAAAACGGCCATTTCCCGTAATACTGCTGGATGGGTTTTCCGTTTTGGATGGCCATGTCGGTGATTTCATGCATGCATGCGTATTTGCAGTCGGATGTACACGTCCAACGCGTTGGAGAGGCCTAGCATGGATTCGTTTGGCAATGAAGTGCTCGATGACATCGCACTACCTCAGGAGGTCGAGACCAGCAACAAAGCATTCTATCCGATATGAATAGTAATAAATAGTCAATAAATATATTATTGCTGGCGCACCTTTAATCCATAAGCAGGCAGTTCTGAGGGAAATAAACAATTTCTGTGGGGATGTAAGTACCCTATTACATCTCATTCCGGTGTTTTCTGAGAGAAAGAGCCAGTGGTGCAGTTTCTGGGCAATTGAATTGTGACAGCTTCCTCCACCCAACTTTCAGCCCCGTCACACCGTGTGACCACGTGACAACGCGAACGCCCAGCATTATAATACGAGCATCTTATACACTCAAACCTCTCCCAAATCTCTTTTTTTTTTTGTTTTACTTTTGTTTTGCGATGCAAGAACATGTTGTCTTCCTTCTGGCCGTGCCGACGACCACCCCTTTGAACGAGCAATCAAATCATCACATGCATCACAGCTCGTCTTTTTCAGCTCTCCTTGAGCTGACACCCACCAGTTCCTCCACTGGACACCTGCAGCCTCATGTCCAGGGTCTGACCCACTGCCACCTGGCGCCGATGACGACCAGTCAAAGGAACCGCTGAGCACGAACCCAGACTCTTCCTCGTCATTTCGGTTTCCGTGGCCCATACCACCCTCGTTTGTTTTCTGTGCAGACAGGTTCCACCCACCACCTGCTTCACCACAACCATCACCACCAATCATGAGGCCTGAAGGCCTGATGCCTGATGCCTGAGGGCGGGCTATCTCCATTAGTTTGCTTTTTCTTGCACAGACAGACACCAGCCATCTCCATTTTGTTCTTTCTGGACCACCACCGCGTACTATCTGGTGCACACTCACCACCACCACGCAACAACGGGGATGAATTGGCGATGAGGGCGAACCCTTCCAGGCTCCAGCTTATCCTCGATGTCTCGTTATTCCTCCACAGGGTCTCAGAGTCCAACCTCGACAAGTTGTGCTCGTTCTCCAAGGACACCCAGCACCACCACCGTCACTCACTCACCACCATTGATGAGGACAGCTTGTCCTCGTTGTTTCGGTTCCCCTGGTACACCAGACCTCCATATTCATCGAGGATGAGTGCTTCGCCACCTCCTCTTGGTTTCTACAGAATACCCTCCACTGAAATCCGACGATGACGATGTTTGAGCCTCCCACCGCCTCCGATCCCCACCTACCACCCATGGTGGGGACGAGCATCAATAGCTCGCCTTTGCCGCGTCGGCCTTCTTCGATATCCATGACCCAGAATGAGTTGTGGCGGGCGTGATAGGTGTCGTTGTTGGTCTCTCGTTTCAGGCTGCCATTGGCGGGCACAAGCTAAGGTGGATGATATCCATCCACGACCCTCCTGCGACATCGCAACAGCTTGTTTGCGCTCTCCCACCGCCGCTTTGGGCAATGTAGAGACCTGGCATTATGCTTGTGCTCCGCCCATCTACCTGTTGATATGACTTCCTTGCCAGTGCGCTAGTTTGTTATCACACGAGAGAATATCAGCAATGCAGAGAGTAATAGACGACCGGATATCAAGCTAAGTAGTTATTGTACATTGGTTGGGGTTCGAATAGTTAAATTTGCCCAATATTTGACATTTCCACCGCCCTAGGACTCGGCTCGTGGATGCAAAATAAGTTTCAAACACTCTGGTCGTCGGAATCTTTAGTTTTCGTCCTTGCTAGATTGAAAAGACAAAAAAGGTTAGCAGAAATGCTCCAAAACGACGAAAATGTGACGTACAACCAACGGAAGTAACTGAACAGCCCTACGGCCCCAACCGCTGCCCCTGCAAACCATCCCCAGTATTTTGCTGCGACTTCGCTGCGAATCTCCCACTCGATGTAAACCAACCCTACCCCCGTAGCTGCAATCCCTCCAGTAGAGAATTGATTTACTTGCGGAAGGAGTTTGCTCCACGGGGCATGGTATAAAACCCCAAGGCCGTCTGCCTTCCCGATATCAAGACCCCATGCCCCACCCTTCCCATTATGTTGAGTAGCTTGCACGGAGAGGTGAGTGTAGATGATCCATCCCCAGCTTTCAGCCGTTGCAAATTCGCCGGTCCAGTCATTGTCGTATCTGCCATCGGATTCGCCGGCCACAAGGACAGAATCTTTCGGAGCTTCTCTTTGTGATTCAAGGTAATGTTTGTATCCTGCAGATCCTCCTAAGGCCTCGATACCTTGAAGGATCTCCAAAAACCTGGATGAACGTCATTAGGTAACCATAATTCGAGGTAATCACCACAACTTACAATTCTTCTTTGGTAAGCCTGGCCTATTTTGTAAAAGTCATCAGGCTCAGTAATATGATTGCATTTCAAACTTTACTACTCACGACTTGAGGTGGTGGGATAGCCAACACTTTTGCTTTGAGCGCAGCAAAGGCAGCTTCGTCACTTGGATTCTGTAAATACCTTTCAAGAAGGTCGACCAGCATCTTGTCGTCCTGGTGTACATGAGTCAGTTAGTCCCACGACGACAGGAATTCTGACTGACGTTGGATAAAGCCCAGTTCTTGAAAGTATGAAGGTGGTCCTTTTGAGAAGCAGGATCGTAGCTTTCAAAATGGCGAATAGCGTTAATTTTTCTGCGTCAAGTATGATATGAGCGAACAAATATCAACTTATAGGAAACTTATGAAACACTTCATTTCAAAATTGTTGTCGTGAATCTAGCAAGGGAAATCGTCAGTCGCAAAGCAAAACAAATGTTCTGACAAAGCTCGCCTCTGGCATCGGATACTCAGAAAGTAGGGGGTCAAAAGACGCTGGGTTCTTTTCATACCCGGCAGACCCCCCAAGTCTTTCCACAGTTCGAAGGGCTTCGTAGTTTCTATCAACAATGAGTATAGTATTGGCACAAGCGCTTCGCAAGCGGCATACCGTGCTTCATCGTCCTGCGTGCGGCGTTCAAAGTGAGAAAATGAGTAAGAAATTTTGGAACGGGCTTACGTTCATGTTTGTAAGCACAGATAGCAGAGTCAAGTAAAGGAGATGTTCCTGGGAGACCAACGAGGTGCCCACGTTGTATTTATGATGTCAAGGGCTCATATGAGAGCCGTTTACACAGGATCTCAAAATATCCATTTTTACTATGGCCCCCCAATTCTGACCTAAAGAGAGGCGCTCAATTTGGCGCTCGACAATTTTCCGTATAAGAATAGAATGGGATCTGTTTCGTGCCCCCTATATGCAGATATTCCACTCGGAATCCCGCTGCGCGGTGAGGGACGCGTCATTCCATCGCCGAGTATTCGGCACATCATCTATTTCTTCTCATTCCCTCCTTTTTTTATCGCAATCCTCTTCTTTCCCAGTTCTTTTAAATACATTTCTGTCTCCCGGTTCTCACTCCACATTCGAGTCAGCAACCTGATTCAGATAGTAATTGGTCGAACTTGAACTGGAGTCTTTCAATCGAGGGTATATTGTGTGCGCAGTAGAGTTAGAACTGAATGATAGATCTAATAACAGACATAGTAATAACCTCAGAGGTTATACAGAACTTGTACAGAAGGTTCCAGCGCACCGGCAACCAAGGCAATGTGACTTGAACCAGAAGGAACTCCGTCTAAAATAGTATCGTGAGGAAATATGAGAAAGAGAAGCCAACTAGCAGAACCAAAGGCTACGAAGGGGGAACTCGACCAAAATACTTTCACTCTAAGAACATGAGTGTATTGGGGACCTTGCTCCTGATGGGCGTTAGATGGGCGCCAAAAAACTGCTCTAAGGCCTCTTTGTCCCCATTCGGGGATAAAAAAAAACGGACCCCGTGAGAAATTGTCTCCCATTTTCGATCGTCTGGCCGTCGATCCAGCTCTGTGCAGATACTTTATCTTCACAGACTCTCAAGAGGTCGAATCTTGGGCCTCGTCCTTGTGAGCGCAAATCAATGCTGAAAGCCATGTTCGGAGAAAGAGGTTCCCACTCCTCGCGAACGGGCGTTTAGTGAAGTTCCTGTCTTAGTAAGTAATCCTCCATAATTAGCAGTCGAATCGAACCCTAAACTGGACCAAAATAACGTTTTTCCTGAACAGAAACGAATGCCCGTCTCAATCCGTCTGCGGTTCAGAAAACAACTGCGGAGTCAGACATTTGACCTGGAACAGCTTAGTCAAACTCCGAGCATACGGCTGGAGAAGACTTCATATAATTCGCGCTAGATTGGAAGAAGATTTTCTTGCACTCCACTTTCCCTTCTATTAATCAATATGAGCTCCCCAGCAAGGCCGACCCAGTATATCATACGATTGAAGGATGAAGTCGACATGGATCGTCACATTCAATCCTTTCAAGAAGCATTGAACAAGGAGGATTCCACCCCATTCAAGGTCACTCATCAGTGGACCCCAGACTTTCTGAATGCTTACGTCGGTATGGAAATTCCTTTTCGATCTGCAAACCCATCTTACCAAATTAACGTTGCACCGACGGCTCCAGGAGAGTTTCACCCTGATGTCCTCAACATGCTCAGAGAGCATCAAGACATCAAATACATTTGTGAGAACTCGAAACTCACGCCTTCTGGAATAATCGAGCAACAGCACGCGTTTCTCTTCCACTACAGCTGAATACTTACTTACTGAGGCATTTTTTCAGAACCGATGCCTGCTGGGGGATTTCTCGGATCAATCGAAACGCTGGTTTTGACTCTTCTGCCAAAGTCACTGACCTCACGTTTAAATATCGTTACGATGACACCGAGGAGACGGGGAAGGGTGTCGACGTATATGTTGTCGGTGAGTCCATCCTGCTAGAACAATCTATATAAGTTAGTTTGACATGGCTCATATCAGATAGCGGCAAGTTCATTCTGATCTTTGAGAATCTTCGTCTAATAGTACTCAAATTAAGGGATATACATCAAACATGTCTGTATTCATTATACAATTTTTTCACTGTTCTAATGTTTGACGCTAGGAGGACTTTGGCAAGCGTGCCCGATGGGGGACTTCAGTCCGTGAGTGACTGGTTCGACCTTTTATGATGGCATAGGCTGCTATTAAAGATTCACTGATTCACAAATCCTCTTGTCTGATTCACGTAGAGAAAAACACAAAGGAAAACCCTGTCACGGTCAGTCCCCCAGTAAACAGCTCGGTTTAGATAAACCTACTGATACCTGCCTCAGGACGATGATATAGATGGTCATGGGACCAGTGTTGCGCATGTGCATCTCATTTGCATTCAGAGAATTTATTAACCATAATTCTAGTGGAATTGTTGGTGGCAAGCGATTTGGAGTCGCTAAGGGTGTCAGTCTTGTTGCAGTTAAAGTTACAAACGATGCCGGGTACGCAATATTTTATAACACCGAGTCCTACTTTTCTTCTTAACTCCCAAAGAACAGAGATTCACGTGCACAGGATGGCTTGGATGCTTTTAAATGGGTCCTTTCCCAACATAAAAAGTCGAAATCAAAACTTTCTGTTTTAAACATTTCTAGAGGAACGGACTCTCTGAATCCGGCAATGAATGAAATCGCTACAAAGGTTCTGCCATTCTTTCCTTTTGTAATAAAAATTACACGCTCATTTGACCCATCCGCCAAATATATAGCTCGTTGACGCGGGGATACATGTTGTTGTGCGTCGTTTTCTTTCGAATTCATTATTTTCCGAGTCTGATTTATTAACTAGGCAGCAGCCGGTAATGACAACAAAAATGCCAGAGATACGAGCCCCGCCAGCGCGCCTTTGGTCAATACCGTTGGATCTACCGACATTTTGGATAAGAAAGCAAATTCTTCCAATTGGGGTTCGTAACAGGACGCTTTTTAAGTCGCGATTTCATGCTTAAACGAATGTCATCAAGGATCCTGTGTGGATTTTTTTGCTCCCGGGGTACAAATCACCACTTGTGGTATTTGGAAGGACGAGAACGCTGAGAAGAAAGTGAAAGACCCCAAGGTACTGCATTGAATTTACTACCCTATTTAAAAATGGCTGACTTTCTCTGCTTGTATCAGTCAACGAGAAGAGTATCCGGAACCTCCTATGTGAGAGCTATGGGCTACTCATTATCCAATCATTTATGTTTACGCCTGTGCGTATAGGCAGCTCCGCATGTGGCTGGCATCATAGCAACTTTTATCTCTTTGCATGGGAATATGCACCCGATCACAATGACACACGTCCTCAAGTTACTGGCCATCAAAGGTGAGCTCAAGGTAGTTGGAAACTTGTTCCATTTATGATTCCCACCAATTCGAAGTTAATAATGTCGGCTTGCTTGCCCGTGGCGCTCTTCATGTCGACGCAAAGTTCAAGTTGGTCTCCAAAAACGGCGCCATGCGGATCTTGAACTGCGCCATCTTCAGCAAAATCAAAGCCAGTATCTCGAAATACGATGCGGAAGTTTCAAAGTTTGGCACCAACGCGGTGGAAGCTGGGAAGGGAAAGTATGGCGCCCACGAGTTTCCGTAAGTGTACCGTTGCTGTCTATTCATTGGACTTACATTTGTTTGCAGATTCATGATTGTCAGCGCATTTGACTTTCTTGATCTGATGCTTTATCACGAAATTGACGGGACTACGAAGGACGACAAGAACGGAACAGTTCAGGTCGAGAGTTCGAATGTAAGTCACCAGTTTATTTAACAAAAATTTCCCTCGGTAACACAATCTCACAGAGCAAGGCCTTTAACGTGTTTGTTCCGTCTGGTTGGGTGGAATGGGAGATATTCAAATACCTTCCCTTGTTTGAAAGTACATCCACTGACGTTTGAGTTTGCGACCGAGTTTCAGTTGAAATTTTTTAATAACAATAAATCTGCCATTGATTCCAAGAGAAACCTCATTTGCTGATCTACGATGAATATTCGTATATTTGTTAAATATCACAGTGTAGCTCTGAAGTCAATACATTGTATTCCTCTTGATACAGGATACAATGGAGGTGGCGAAGGCAAATAACCAAGAATAAGCCCAAGCTCGTTCCCGCCGTCGTAAGGTGATGGTGGTAGCAGGTAGTGAGCGAGGATGTGGGTCCGTGGTGGCAGGTGGCGTGACGATCGACTGAGAACGAGCATACATCTTGTTCTCGTCGTCACGGGCTGGGAGAGGTGGGTGACAGAAGGCAAACGAACGAGAACGAGCATTTGCTCTCCGTCCCGTTGTGAATGGGTGGTGGACGGAGGGTGGCGTGACAGAAGGCGAATGAACGAGTTCTCGGCGTTGTGAAGTGGCAGCAATGGGCTGCAGACGCCAAGTGAATGACAACGAGCAGAAGCTCAATTTCACCCCTGTGGAGTGGTGGAGGCGGACAGCGGTGACAGAAGGCGAACAAATGGCGGGTGGCAGGTAGCAATGGAGGGAGAACGAGCAAATCAGCCAATGCTCGTTCTCGCTGTTATGATCGTTGGGTGGTGAAAGGCGAGGCGGTGTCAGCTTACGAACAACCGAGAACAAGTATTTGCTCTTTCTCGGCGTCATACAGATGTGGTTGTGGCAGCTGGAGAAGGGCGAGGTGGCGGCAAGGGGTAAGGTGGTGACAGGTAGCGGCAGGTGACGACCGAGGGAGAAAGAGCCGATGCTCGTTCTCGACTGTGTGAGGTGGTGGCCGCGGGAGGAAAATGACAGAGAACGAGAAAAGATCGTTCTACGAGGAAAGATCGTTCTCAGCGCGATGCGGCAACGGTAGCAGGTGGTGACTCAAGGAGAATGTGCATGTGCTCGTTCTCGCCGTTGTGGTCAGATCCTAGCACGCGGCGGAGGGCAAACCGGTGGTGGTGGTGGCAGGCAGAAGAGGGCAAACAAGGGACGAACGAGGGAGGCTCGTTCCTGTCGTTATATGGTGATGGCGGCAAATGGCAGATGGGGACTGAAGGACAACGAACCCAAGTTCGACGATGTGGGTTGGTGGTGACGGATGGCAGCTCATTCTCGCCGTGGTGGGGTGAGGGAGGCGGACGAGCGCAATGCTCGTTGATGTAGTGGGGTGGGGTAGTGACGGGTGGCAGGTTGCAAGCGAGGAAGAACAAGCATATGTTCGTTCTCGCTCGTTCTTCACCGTTGTGGGGTGGTGGCAGGTGACACAGGGATGTCCATGGGCTGAACGGCGGGCGATGTCGGATCCTGGTGATAAAACGATGGCGGCAGAAGAAAATGCCATTATCTAAAGAGTGAAAGGGAATTTTCTTTTAGAACAGCAATGTCCAGAAAAATAATGGAGAAACATACATCGGTCTCTCAATGCATGGGTGTCCCCTTGGTTCCAACACCCCTTCCTTGCCGTATTCCATCACGACGGAGGACTTGTTCTCCATGCAAGCCCGCCGGTGGTGTATCCAAGGATTCTAAACGACTGAGAACGAGCAAAAACGCTCGTTCTTGACCAGAGGCGAAACATTTAACAAACGAGAACGAACTGCTCATTCTCGCTGTTGTGGCGTGGTGGTTGCGGGTGGGAGAAGGTGACCAAGATTGGTGTGGCGGGTGGCAGCAGACAACTGCTTGTTCTCGGCATCGTGCAGTGGTGGCGAGTGGCGAACTATGTATGTAAGGTAGATGACATCGACGTTCAACAAACCCACGTGATCTTTTTGTGACACCTCCAAATTTAGACAAAACGCGTTAATTAAAGCAAAGAGCGTGTCGAAAGAGTGCTACCCAACATATTTCCCTGGATATTTTTTATAGGATGTGTTGATAACAGCACCCTTGATGATAAACCGCGTGCACATTTAATTTTATTTTGGGAAAAAGCGTGTTCCTTCCGAAATAAGCTCGAAGGTTGCTTGAATCACCTATATCCTCCTCAGATTATCATAAGAGTATGTCATTGATACCCTGTGGCACTATCATCCTCGCCATACTATGCCCAAGAGTCGAAAGGCCAGAAATGCACGACGATCCAACGTCCAGATTGCCCGTGAAGAGCTTGCATTGGCACGACAGCGGAGATCTAGGGCTTCATCAGTGTCTGAGAGATCCGATAACTACCAACTTGATGAAGAGGACGAGGGCAACCCTGTATGCTGGTCTATTCAATATTGGTGTGCTCTATGCTAAAATGTCACAGACAGAAGATGTTCGATCTGCCGCCCCACAGGGACAGACTAGAGCACCAACCCCAGCAGTGGTGGCTCACCCGGCTCAGCAAGCTGGTGGTACACAAACACGATTTCGCATTAATCTCCCCTCTGACTTTCAATCTGCTTCGTCCCGGGAGTCCATATATCTTCAATGGTCCCTTTTTACCACTCCCACCGACATTGATGGAAATTATGCCGAGGATCCTAATGCCGCTTCTGAAATGGTACCGGACTCAGATAGCGAGCCATCGGATAAGGAAGAAGACTTCTCAACAGACGACGAAGGGGGGAAGAAGATGGATCAGGATGAGATTGACGACATTCGAACAAGAGGTCGTGTGTTGGAGGATTCTCAATCAATCAACCGTCCCGCACTTTCCGATGCACCCCAAATTCCAATCCCCTCCTCATCTTCATCAGAACCTGCCAGTCAACCGACAGGCCCAATACCCCTTCCAGGGTACAAATACACAGAATTTGTCCCGGATACAAGCAGCTACAAGACGAAGGATATCCATCTAATTCCTACCCAGTCTGAAGCCAAGTCTGCCCTCAGGGACCTCAACAATTTCGTGCATCCAAAACATTCAAATGATCCTGATCTCGACCTTTGGCGCCGAACCCGCATAGAGGGAATGCTTACGATGTTGAATTTATTCACCAATCCCGATTCACGCACGTACAATGAATGGGGCGCGTCAGCATGTCAAGCCGCAATTGGGTTAGGCCGGGGTGATCATTGTGCGCGCCGGCTCTGTGAGCTGAATCGTGCATATTTGTCTGACCAGAGCCTCCTTCCACTCAATCCATACGGGGACTGGAACCGATCTCTCCTGGTTAACGAGAACATTGTCAACGAAATCAGTATCTTTCTTCTGTCTCTGGGGAATGACATTACTGCTGGCAAGCTGATGCAATTTCTTCATCGCCCTGACATCAAGGAGAAATACGCCATCGATCGCAACATCACTCATAAAACCGCATGTCGATATCTTCAGGCGCTTGGCTACCGTTACCGATCTACACCAAAAGGACAGTACGCAGATGGCCACGAACGAGATGATGTGGTTGCTTACCGAAATACTGTCTTCCTTCCAAAATGGAAGAATCTATCAGATCGGATGGCGAGTTGGGATAGAGAATTGAAGGAGTATCCACCAACATCTCGCGAAGGAAGGCGCGTCATCGTCTGGTTCCACGACGAGTCAATTTTCTATGCCAATGATCGACGAAAGAAGGGCTGGTATCATAAAGACGCCAGCGCTAAACCCTACGCAAAGGGTGAAGGTGCATCATTGATGGTTGCGCGTTTTGTCTCGGCAGAATTTGGCTGGCTTACCTCTCTTGGAACAAAGACGGCCCAACGATTGTTCAAGCCTGGAAAAAATCGCGATGGATATTTTACCAGTGACGACATCATTTCACAGGCCGACGATGCAATGGACATTGTTTTGGAAAAGTACCCTGACTTCGATCATGTCTTCGTTTATGACAACGCTCCAACACATTTGAAGCGTGCCGATGATGCCATATCCGCACGGAAGATGCCAAAGGGGACTCCGAAGGCGGGGAGTAATTGGGGGATTGAGGTTTCGAGACGCCATCCTGACACCGGAAGACTGATGTACCTCGAAGATGGCAAAGTCGAGAAAACAAAAATCTTGATGAAGGATGGCAGATTCGAAAACGGGGAGCCACAGTCGTTCTACTTTCCGATGGACCATCCAAACAAGGATTTGCGTGGCGTCTTCAAAGGCATGGCCGTAATCCTAGAAGAGCGCGGGTTTACCAACATCTCCAATGTCCGAGCGGAATGTAAAGGATTCAAGTGCCTACCAGGAGCGACCAATTGCTGTTGTCGACGGATACTCTACAACCAACCAGATTTCGCCGAAGGAGAATCCTTGCTCGAAACTCACTGCCGTGCTCGTGGTGTTGAGGTTATTTTTCTGCCCAAATTTCACTGTGAACTTAATTTCATTGAACAATGCTGGGGTCGTGCAAAAAGCGTATACAGGACTTACCGCCCATCCTCAAAAGAAGAAGATCTCGAACGAAATACACTCACATCTCTGGATTCCATTCCACTGGATATGATGAAGAAATTTGCAATGCGAGCGCGCCGCTTTATGAATGCGTATGCACGGGGTTTGAATGGGAAACAAGCAGCTTGGGCTGCCCGCAAATACCGTGGTCACCGTGTACTCCCTGAAAACCTTCTAGAGGAGATGGAAAAGGACTCTGCTGGATAAAGTATGATTTAAATACCTTTTGTAGACTTCGGGGACATGAATTCTCCTCAAAACAATCCTATCAATGCTTATCTGTAGGTCTTGAGGCCATTCAAACATTCGAAACACATTTCCGTGTCATCGGGGCGGCGGATAAGGATAAGATTTCTTTAGGGTAGGTATTTTGGCTATAACTACCATTTCTATAAAAAATTTCCCTCCACTTTATTTCCGTTGCAAAGAAATACTTCGATCTCTACCTGCTGATAAAAAAGTTCCCTAATTTGCTTAAGCGGCACGTCACACGATGTCACTGCACGTGAGTTTGTTGAACTTCGATGTCATCTACCTTACAGAGAAGTAAACCTGCGAATCCTGAGGCAGACGGTCCCCAAAAACGGGCCAATCACGTGGTCTGGCTAAGCGTCGAACCAGCCGCGATGCCGACCTCTCTCTCTCGTTCGTCTATGAGGGCTCGACTCGGGTGGTCCGTAAC
>JAHXRV010009816.1:0-13153 GCA_019904355.1 Psilocybe tampanensis | reverse complement strand
AAGTCGGCGGACCGGGACTTTGTTCTATTTTGAGGTCGGCCCGCCCCTGGGACCTGAAGTCAAGTCAGCGCTCAGCACTGGCCACTGTCCTTTGTTCTCTACTCCTTGTTGCCTCAATGTCCGAAACCCAACGTCCACAGCCCACCACCCAATTTGCTTCAAGCTCGGGTGACCAGCTTACCCCAGATGGTATGACCGACAGCCTCAGCTACCTCGACGCGGTCAAGAACCAGTTCTCGACGAGTCCAGAGGTCTACAACCACTTCCTCGACATCATGAAGGGTTTCCAGACTCAAGCGTACGTACTCTCTCCGGCTCTCGATGACCAGGAAACCACTCATCCTTTGTTTTCCAGAATCGACACTCCCGGGGTCGTCCAACGTGTTTCTCTTCTTTTTTATGGATATCCCGATCTTATTCGAGGCTTCAACACTTTCTTACCCCCCGGGTACCGTATTGACATCTCTACGGACCCCATCGACCCAAACAACGTTACAGTGACCTCCCCAGAAGGAACGACGACCCAAAACACGTCCGACCACTCGATGTAGGGATTAGGGATGCAACCGCTCCCGAACCATCCCATTCAAAGGTACTCTCCCATGAGCACAACTTTTCACCAGAATATTAATGCTACCACCAAATCCAGATAACCCTCTCGTATGTACTCATGGTTCACAATCTGACCCTCGTGTATTCCCCACCCTGGAACCTATCCTCGCATAGTCGAGGGTAGTTTTGTAGAAATATATTTTCTATGTTAATTCATGCTGGGTGCTCGGTCAATTTGAACGCGGATTGCAGTCTCCAGCTACAGCTCTGATGAAGAAAAGAGCTGTTTTGTCCAAAAGGGAAGACTGCAGTGCAACCAAGAAGGAGAGAAGTCGCAAAAAAGAAATGACGTCCACTAAGTTAAGACCAATTCAAGATTCTACAGAAATCACTCGGAGAATATGTTGTCTGAATGACTATTCTTCTCTGAACAACACGAACGAAGATTCAAGAATTAGGCGAATTTCATTTGATCTATTTCTGGCAAGCGCTCGTAAATTCACTACTTGCACATTTTCACAACAACTAAGAAAGAATTTCCTCTTTTGCATCGTTTTAAACAGACTGCATCGACGGTGTACTTGCAGGTATTCCTTTGAAGCCGAGCAGGTAGGCGGAGGGGTGTTGAGCTGATGTAAGTTGAGGCAGAGGGATCTTATCTTTCGGGCCTTTGATAAGATGGAAGGCTCCGTGAATTCCCACGGTGATTTGGGTCCGCACTGTGGTGTTGTTGAACCTGGACGATAAATTGCAAGGCTTGCTGTTAACGAAAACGAGTGTATGGATGTCTGGAACGGTGGCGATATCTGACTTGCTGGAACTTGGGCAGGGCGGGGAGACTGGAGGGTCAGGCGCAGAGGCTGGGGGACGGCATGCGGAGGTGGGATCGGAGACTAGATCTATTTTGGCCCCTGCAAGTCTCCCTGTCATCCCATCATCATCCACTTCCACATCCATATCCACTGCCACCGACCCTGCCCTTCTCCTTCATGCCCTCAACTCCTCTGCCTTGCACTTCCACATGAACCGTCCCTCAATGCCCTCCACTCCACGTCCAGAGACTGCCGACTCTGCCTCCTCGGGCCACCAGCACTCCCCAGAGGTTGGTCGTCCGCTCAACGTCACCGACGCCCTCAGCTACCTCGATGCCGTCAAGAACCAGTTCTCAGAGAACCCAGATGTATACAACAACTTCCTCGACATCATGAAAGACTTCAAGAGTCAGGTGTAAGTACTCTCTCTCTCTCTCTGCTCGCGCTCGTCAGGAACCCACTCATCCTTTGTTTTCCAGAATCGACACTCCCGGGGTCATTCAACGTGTTTCTCGTCTCTTTCACGGGAATCCATATCTTATTCAAGGCTTCAACACCTTTTTGCCCCATGGCTACCGTATAGACATCTCTGCAGACCCTCTCGACCCCAACACCATCACCGTGACCACCCCACTAGGAACCACCACGCAAAACACCAACGCCACTTCCAATGTGGTTCGATCTGCCAGAGATGCACCCTCTCTCCCTCCTCCCCACCCTGTACAAGGTCACTTTCCTATGAACCCCAGTCTTCACCAGAATCCTCCCACTGGCCCCGCATCGCGCTCTCATACCCCTCACGGTTTCCAATCACCCCATCCTCACGCCCCGTACGACCCCATGTACTCCCCTGGACTCCCGCACCCTGGAACCACCGCCGCTGCCGCCTCATTCCTCAATAACCTCAACCACAGCAACAAGAAAACCATTGAGAAGCAGCAAGCCGGAGAAGAATTCAACCATGCCATCCAGTACCTCAACAAGATCAAGGCACGCTACGGGGACGACCCGAATACCTACAAGCAATTCTTGGATATTTTGCAGACATTCCAGAAGGAACAGAGGCATTCCCCGGACGTGCGTACCTCACAATCGTTAGATTAGACCTACTGGCATTAAACTCGATTTTAACAGGCCCAAGTCTACGCTCAAGTTCAGATGCTTTTCAAAGATGCACCTGATCTATTGGCCGAATTCAAAGACTTTCTACCAGAGATGGTTCCAGGCCATATCGCGCCCAACGGCGCACCCATGATGGCCTCATCCTCGTCGGCTCCCTGGGCCATGGCCGTCGACACGAGTCCCCCTCACGTAGCTGCCAAGAAACCAGCACAGAATCTTAAGCGCAGCAGGAAACGAGTACCTGAGAAAGAAGCGACGCCTGTCCCACCGCCTAAACCGATACCATCTCGAGTAGGTCTTATCTATCATCTCCAGTTTGAATGACGACTGACATACCACACTTCAAGCAAACAAAAAGGGCTAAACATCACCACGATAGCGAACCTCCTTCATTCCCTCAATACTCTGTTCCCCATTCCCCGTCGCAAAACCATGCATATCCCGTTGACCAAGGGTCGTCCATGCAACCACACTCAACTCATGGAATGCATCAGCTTCTCTTCTTTGACCGTGCCAAGAAGTCCATGGAACCTATCGTTTACGACGAATTTTTGAGACTTCTGAGTCTTTTCTCGAAGGAAATCATCGACATGCAAACCTTGATAGACCGCTCAAGGACGTTCTTGGACGACGATGACCTTATGACAGAGTTCAAAGACTTGCTGGGGTGGGACGGGCGCGATAAGATCGAGAAAGGCCCGCCAGGAAGCATCAGGACAGGCCCTCCGGAAGTTCCCACTGCATTACCAGTGGATGACGGTGAAGGGCCTAGTTATCGAAAACTACCTCCCAGTGTGCGTAATAATTGTTCTCTATTTTGTATTCGGAACTGGATGCTGATGTGCGGTACCACAGGAAACACAACTGGCTTGTTCTGGTCGAGATGAGCTTTGCCGTTCGGTCCTCAACGATGACTGGGTCTCACATCCGACTTGGGCATCCGAGGAATCTGGGTTTATCGCCCATAAGAAAACACCATTTGAGGATGCCGTCCACCGGAGCGAAGAGGAGCGTCATGAGTATCATGTCCATATCGAGGCCCTGGTTAGGACCATCGCTGTGCTGGAGCCACTCAATTCCCGGATAGATGAAATGACGAACGAGGAACGGTCCCATTTCCGACTGAAACCGGACTTTGGTGGGTCTGGTATGTCCATATACCATCGGATCATAAAGAAGATATATGGCAAGGATATGGGGCAGGAGGTTATTCAAGCCCTCCAGGATTGTCCGAGTGTCGCGGTTCCAGTCGTTCTCAATCGGCTGAAACAAAAGGACGAGGAATGGAGAAAGGCACAAAGGGAATGGAGCCGCACATGGAAAGAGGTTGACTGTAAAAACTTTTACAAATCACTTGACCATCAGGGCACCAACTTCAAGCAGAACGACAAGAAAAATATCACAGCTAAATACTTCGTGGCGGATATCCAGGCCATCAAGAAGCAGCAGCTGAAGAAATGGGAGCGAAAAGGAATCAAGAGGTTCGTTCAAGGTTCTATGGGCCACCAACTTGAGTATTCGTTCAAGAATACTTCGGTTTTGCACGACACCATTAAGATGGTGTTCACCTATTTGCAACACTCTCCTACCCAATACAGCCCACCGGAACGTCACGCAGTCGAGCAGTTCCTACGATCCTTCATTCCCGCTCTGTGTATGATGTCCGAGGCTGAGTTTTGGTCGCCATCGGATGGCACGAACGAGGAAGAGGGTGGTGGTCTCGACGGCAATAAGCAGCCTGAGGGATCACGTCATGGGAGACGATCGACTGGTCATGCCACACCCGTCGGTGGAATCCCGGCTAACAACTTGAGGAAAAAGTTGCTTAAAACCGCACAGGAGAAATCCTCCTCGAAAAAGGATCCTCGCTCAGCCTCCTCGCTAGCCGGATCTCGCGCCGAGTCCCCTGCTTCGGGGTATAAGTCACCTCGACTTCCTAGGCTAGAAGAGGATGCGTCAGATGCCCATGATATATGGATCAAAGAATCTGGCCCGAAATCGATGACGGACAACAGCACCACCACGCCATCGGACAAAGAAAGACCTTTCTTCGCCAACACCACATTCTATACGCTCATTCGGCTGTTAGAGGTATGTTTTTCTTGTTTGTTTTCCTATGGAAAAAAAAAATCCGTGGTTATTTATAACTTGGTGTTCTTTTTATCGCAAGGTGGTCTATTCACGGCTTTTGATGTGCTATGAAATTGGGGCACAATACGCCGCACAGAAGCATGCTCCTCTTCTGGCCAATAAGGTGGCGGTCGAATTGGGACTGGATGATCCAAACGGTCCCGCTTCTGTGCTTGCGCAGACGATGGACCATGTTGGGAAGGCCGCTGCGGAAGACTCCAACGTCGTCTATATGTATCTGCTCACGGCCTGCGAACGATTATTCGACAACGATCTGGACCAGGGAACGTTTGAAGAGCATATGCGATGGTTCTTCGGCACGAAGGTGAGCTATCCTAGGATACATAATCTCATGTGAGAGGGCCAGACTTAGGACCGATGTTATTTCAGGCCTATACTTTGTTTACGTTGGACAAGTCGATCTATGCTCTCATCAAGCAGGTAGGTTATATTACTTATGGGTTTTTCGCCGGTTGATGACTTCCGTGTTGCTAATGAGCTTTGTTTGGGATAGGTTCAAACGATCCTAGGTGATCACAAGTGTCAGGAGCTGTGGTCTCTGTTGAAGAGTGCCCAGAGCTCTAAAAATATCTCGAATCAGGATATAATAAGATATCGTCGAGAGGCAGAACGGCATGCGCAGGAAGAACATTTATATCGCCTTCAGTGGGTGAGTAAACTATGTTTAGTGTGTAAGTTGTTGTTGCTATCAGAGATGATTAATTATGGTCTAGGTGCGGGAAACACGATGCCTACGTATTTCATTGTGTGATTCCGAAGAACCGAGTGTGGAAACGGACGGAAGTGATACGGCACGATGGAGAGAGTACATCAACACCTATGTTATGACACACCCGACGGAGTGGTTGCCAGAGGCAAAGAAGGAGACTAGTCCCGTATTTCTGCGAAGGTGGGTTTTTTTTTTTGGATTTTTGACAGGGTGTTTGTCGGTTAATCTGTTTGGGACTGTGGTATTTTTAGATGTCTACGTGTGGAGGAGAGTACAGGCACAGCCTCGAGCATGGTCGAGGATCGCATCAGGGTCCGAGTGAGCAATCCGAAGTACAAGCTGGTGTACGAGGCAGGATGCGAAGACATGGTGTGGCGAAAAGAGACGGCTGAGATGGTGGGAAGGGCAAGGGCGCGAGAAGAGGAACGGCGGAAGAGCGTATGGGTGTTGGGGTGATATGTACTTTATAATTAGTGGTAGATGTAGATTGACAACGAGGTAGTAATCCGGACATACGAATTTAAAAAAGCAAAGGGACTGTTTACGACGGTTTGTGCGGTGGGAGGAGTGTGGGAATCTCAGCTGCTGGCCTTTCCTCTCCTCTCCCGCCACTCTCTTGGCTCGTCCCCGCCCGTCCCTATCCTCTGTCCTCCCTTTCCACAGCCCTCGCTCGCCCCCACCCCCACCGCCCTGCTCGCCCCCAAGACATCCTCTTTCTCTTCCACTCCCAACTGTCCTTTCCCCCAGTCCAACCGTGCAAAGACTTGCTTGGCACATACACAAAGCCTCAACCCCTTTGTGATATAATGGCCAAGCCATTGCCAGTCGCGTCCACACACTCTCCTGCGTGCTCAGCATCTGCAGCTGACCCTCTGCAAGACTCTGGCCAACCCACTTATCGTCCCCGACATCGCAGGCATCGTTCCCAAAAAATCTCCCCGTCTTGCTCACCTTCATCTGGCCTCTTGGTCCTCCTCGCCTCCGTCGTCTCTGCATCCACAGCGAACGGTAGTCCTGCTCCACCTTCTTTTTTATGCCCATCTCTTGCAACAGAGCCCCCCGTTCACTCTTCCCTCAAGAAGAGATCCCCACTATCACCCATCGCCATCGCACCTCCACAGACAACCAACCTGTTATCACCAAGGCATGTCCCAGATAGATATCACCAGGATACAGATGGTGTTTGGAGGAGAGTTGCTTCCTACACCTTGTATGGCTCGACAGTCTCTGCCTGTGGTGGTGTGAGTAGCATCTGTTATTCTTCTTCCCTGTCTTATCATGCGTCTAACTTTTTGACAACCAGACCTGCCGTCAACCGACCAATGCTGTGACCTCGGTTGATGACCAGCTTCAGGTCTCGGGGGATCCAACACCTAACGATGATTCAACAACAATACCGTCGTACGATATTCGTGACACTCTGCCCCCGGGCTGGAAGCCAACGCCCAGAGTTCAAAGTCGGACACCCCTTATTCTTTCCACTTCCCTGGTCCTTGCGTTCTTTATCTGCTTCTTCATCGTGAGCTGTCTATTCTGGCGGAAGAGAGTTAAGAAAAGACATCGAGATAACGATGTGGAAGCAAAGGCGAAGAAAAAGAGGGGTGCATTGAAGGACGAGATGGCGAAAGAGTTGCTGGCGGAGAAGGAATACAAATCTCAACAGAAAATATGGGCTAGGGCTACTGCGAGATGGAAAGCCAACATTCGATTCACTGCCCGTCTAAGAAGGGGCAAACGCTTCAATCCTCGTCTATCTCAAGCTCAGCAATCGTCTCTTAGCCACGACCTTTCACAGTCACACTCCCGTTCTGCAGGATACAACCCATCAATTCGGTCAAGGTCTAGGTCAATATACTCTCGAAGGTCGTCAATATCAACTATCCCGGACCAGGTTCACGAAGAAGAAAATCCTTCAACTCCATCGACGGTTCCAGACGAACAACGGCCACCTTCTCCCCCAAATGTCCAAAACAGTCTACCCCCTGCATATCAGCATCATGGTCAAGCTCCACCCATGACCAATCCAACGGATTGTGTGCCTGGGAAACCCTCTTCTTCTTCACCTACTACCTTGGATCGTGTCCGGGCGTCATCCCATTCTTCCGGCTTTTCTGCCATGGCATTGACCAACGACGGCCAGATGGTTGAGGTTCTACCAGCCCCCTTACACGTCGCTCATGTCGCTACGGACGATAAGACACTCCTTGCGCATTTAGCGGATCTAGCCAGTTCACCTGTCGATGACAGCCAGCCCTCCGTCGGCACATCGGGGGTACAAGGATCAGCCCCCGCATGGCATGACGAAGAAATCGAGGACATCCCCCCTGAATTGGCGTCGGTTCCCGGTCAATCATCAAATACAATGTTCCCTCCACCACCCTCAAAAGAAGTATTGGCTGCTTCATCATTCTATGACTATCCGTTCGCATTCGACGAAATGGAGTCCATGGAGGCCGATGGCCAACCTTCAGCACCCCCATTTGAAGAAAATGCATCGCCTCCTTTGCATGAACCCTATTTTCTTCTTCCATCCGCACCTCCCCTTTTGGAAGACGACAGGAATCATGATATTGGCCCTACTGCCCCCGAGTGGGATGCCATTTCTGAACAAAACTCTCCCGAAGATACCCTTGCTGGCCAGAACCACGACCGGATGGATAGTCAGTCGCCTGATATACCATTGCCGCCATCGTCATCATCATCATCACCACCACCACCATCATCATCATTGCCAAGCCATAATTCGACCACGTCACCGTCAACGTCGCCTCTTGAAGCTGAAGGATCATGTAGTACTGTAGCACTGCCCGGTTATCAACCGTAAATCAAGCGATATACAAGTTTTTTTCTTCTCATTTTTCATATCGTTGGCTGGAGGGTCTCAAGTCGAATTCATGTTTGTTTTTTTTGGTTGGACACAATAACTTTTTTGTATGTAGTAAATTAAATTGATCGAACGTATTGAGGCATGGGCGTGAGTCTAGATCTTTGACCGGTTGGAGCAGAAAAAATCCATTTTTCCCCGGCAAAATGTACACTTGAAGTCGAGGTGTCCTCCATTTCTTCGACGAAGCCCGATGTTTCTAGAATTATCAGTGTTTATGCTGCTCTACAATCCTTACACGAAATATCGCCGGCGAGTGAGATACCAGTGAGAGGCGACACTCAGACTCTGACTCTCCCCTATGTACTTCGACTCCTGGACAAAGTTGATTAACGTTTCACCCTGATTAACGGTTTTCGGTAATCTAATCGGCAATCTAAACTCATCACGTGCTTTCTCATTTTTCGCAACGCGATCGAGAATCTTCATACACTGAGCGCAGAGGCTGCTAAAGCAGTTACAAGGCCTCCACCACACACACACTGCTGACCCTTTCGCGATGGGAAAGTCTCAAAAGAAAAAGATAATGCGTAGGCATAACCCTATGCGCGTCCCAGACTCGCATCTACCAAAAGGATTGGCCTCCGCTACACAATCCTCGTCCAAATCGAATGAGATCCCACCCATCATCCAAAAGGTGAGTATTCAGTTTTTGTCAATGAGAATGAGAGGATCGGTACTGATTGGAAGGCTTGGTTAGATGGAAAGTACAGAGGCGCCTGAACGTAAATGGGCCTGCGTGGCTGTATCGAATCTTATCCAGAACGACCCATCAACAAGGCGTCTACTACAGGGCAAAAATATTGTCGGTACTCTGATAACCAGACTCACGGATAGTGAGGAGGAGGTTGTGATCGAAGCTGTTGGTGCACTTAGGTGCGGTGCAGCTCTTAAATCAATGTGTTTTTCCCAATGACTGACTAGAAACTTACATATAGAAATTTGTGTATCGATGGTGGTTACGATATTTGTGCAGAGATGTACAACAAAAATATCTTGACTCCTTTGAAGTCGTTCATCCCAAAAGTACGTTTGGGCTTATGCTTTGGAAGTGGTTCATCGGTCTAACAATGGATTAATTTCAACAGATTTCGACCACCCTCTCAGAGTTCCTGGCCGAATCCAAGTCACCAGACAGTGTGAGAGCGATCGTTTACGATTTTGCGGACAATGTCATCACGACCCTTTGGTGTCTTTCGTGAGTTGTGTTTTTGATATATCGAAATTTTTTCTGGTTGCAATCGATGCTCACATCCGCAGAGAGACTTCAAATAAGGCGTTGAATGCCATTAATGACATCCGCCTTGTCCCCTTCTTGATGTCGTTCCTTGCGGCTCGGGATAGACTTTCGCTGGGTCCAGTGACTGCTGCAGGTGCGTTCTGCTCTGTAGTTTCAAGGTGTTCTTCCACCTGACCCGATGTTGGTTCTTCAGCACAGTGCCTATATGTCCTTACAGATGACAATTATCCCACTATCACGGATGTCAGATCTGATGCCAGCTATATTTCATGCCTTCTTTCCATCGCTCGTCAAGAATCAGCTGGTACTACCGAGCCTAAGAAGGACCCCAAATCTGTCGCCCTGGCTGTTCTCGCTGCAGGTAAGATCATCTGAGGCCTCACATCTGCCGAAGAAATCTTTTATTCAAGTTCTTCCCAGGCACACTGCGCAACATTATGCCTATCCCTCCTCCCTCTACCGCATCATTCCTTGACATTGACAAGGACGTCGTGTTGCCCCTTCTGTTGCCCGTCATCTCGTCTCTCTCTTTACCAGATACCACGAATGCGGTTCAAACACTTGTTCAACAGCAGAGTTCTGAACCCCGGATCGAGAATCTCTCTCTGAACCACACACCAAAATCGGACCACAAATCTCCGGCCGAGATCGAACTGGAGACTTTGGAAGAAAAATTGAGGACCGTCCAGCTTGCGTTGGAGATCCTGACCGGAACTTGCGCCACTCTGCCAGACCCGGAGCCTGATGTTGCGGCGAATGAGGACGATGCTGAAGACCAAGATGATGAAGGTACGAGCAATTTTTTTAGGTTAGGTGCCCTCGTCTGATATCTTTTAATTAGTTTTAGAAAATCTTGGAGATGCTTCAGAAGATAATATCGACGTAGATATGAATACCACCGACGACGCAACAACATCAAGCCCTGCCTTCGTAACCACCCTCGTCGTCCCTCTTCTCGCTCTAATCCAACCCACGGCCCTATCATTCCCTCCTCTTGCCGCTCCGTCGATACATCCACCAACCACATCCGCCCTAAGTGCTGTGCACATAAGCGCCTTAGAATGCCTAAATAATGTATTCCTATCCCTGACGACCTCGCCCAACCCCAGTGTCACATCTGATGTTAAGAGTGGGATCGATGTTTGGAATAGTATTTGGGCTGCTCTAGCACTTGTTGGTACAGAGACAGGTTTGGGCCAGGAAAGACGACAGCAAATGTGGGAGGTCGCGATTGGCGTGCTGTGGGGTGTCGGTCGTGTTTGGCTGGGATCTCTTGCAAGTTTTTTTTTTTTTTTTAAATCTATTCTTTAGATTGTCAATGTTCGTCTCTCATGCCATTTTATAGCCCGCGAACAGTGAACAAATCAATGTGTTGATGCAGTTGTGTAGTGCGACCACTGATTATCGCCTCAAAGTCAAGTGCATCGGTACTTTGGAATGCATCGCTCATAACCCCAACGAGGTAGAAGCCAACAAAGTAAGTTTATCGTTATCTTTGTGTTCATCTTCCTTGATTCTAACATCCTTGAAGATCATTTCGGACTATCTCCTTTCCATCCTCTCAGCCCCAGGACGACCGACCGGGGAGGAGACCGAGCCAATTATCCAGGCCGCGTCTTCGCTCATCGACATCTATTCCGACGAAACACGGCCTTACGATATTAACTTCCGCCAAGGAAGCTTTTTGGAAAAATTGGCAGCGAGTGTGGGCAACCTCAAGGCCGCTGTCAAAGCTATCGATCGGCGGAAGGAGGGCGGGAAAGAACTGAGAAGACGGGGCGAGGAGACGCAGGAGAATTTGGTCGACTTCATCCAGTATCGGAAAGAGCTGCGATTCTGAGAGCTAGTTTTGACGTTATCGGGTTTGTAGTGTTGCTTGACGATACAAAAATTTGGCAATGCATCGTGTTGCGCGATAAAGGCATGAGGATGATTGATTTGTGGTCCATGTCTTGATGCCATTATTATCGCTATGAACGTCGAACTTTGGGTTTTAAACTTTCGAACTTGAAGACAAGCGCGGGTTTTTTCGACGATTAAATGTAATTTGAAAGCGAAAAAAAATAAGTATGAATAAGATATCTAATAAGAATAAGAATAAAAATAAAAATAAGGCCCAATCTATTCTAAAGCCTTGAAAAAAAAATTCCATTACTCCTCCATTTGATGCGGGATATATCGATTCCTCCACGGTGATATTTTACTGGCGATGGCAAGCGTTCTTGTTGGAGTCTAGTTGGTAACCGGCACGGCAAGAGTCGACCACACATTGGCCTGTGACACAGGCGATTTGCTCGGCACCTTCTATCGTTGTGCAGTCGTACCTTGTAAAGACGCATAAGAAGGGTAGTACAGGGAAAGACAGAATGTGAACGACTTACTTGCTGTCGAGGCTAGGGCAACCTCCACAAGCCCTCAAATCTGCTCTGAGATCGACGCATTCGAATCCGCGGTCTGCCCATCCAGAAACCGATGTAGGAAGAGCCGACAGTGTTCCAGGTTCGGCGATTGGGCAGGCAGAGAGGTCAGACGGACAGATACTGTCTGCCAGTTCAGAAGGCGACATTGACTCCGTCGGCTTCGTGGCCAGTCTCTGCTTGGGACGCTGAGAGGGTTGTGGCCAATAATCTCCACCGCCGCCTCCACCGTGGTTTCCTCCATCTCCCCAGCCACTGCCCCCTTCGCCGTGACCCCCGCCATTTCCCCCTCCACCGTTACCTCCCCATCCTCCTTCGCTGCCTCCCGAGCCTCCACCGTTGCCCCCCGAGCCTCCGTCATTGCCTCCCCAGCCTCCACCGTTCCCCCAGTCATTTCCCCCTCCGCCGTTTCCCCCTCCGCCGTTCTGCCAATCTTCGTGGTTCTTATCTCCTCCATGATTCGAACCCCCACCATTTCCCCAACCGTCGTTGCCCTTGCCTCCATGGTTGTCCTCCTTGCCGCCTCCCCCGTTCCCCCACCCCTTGTCGCCCCCACCGCCGTGGTTGTCGCTTCCACCGTGGTTGTTGCCTCCACCGTTGTATCCGTAGTTGTGAGCATAATTCCATCCACCGTTGGACCAACTACGGTCACGGTCGTCCTTGGTGTTGGGATAACCCCCGTTACGGTCGTGATTCGAACCAGATCGTACACCATACGGGCTTCCACCATCCCTGGCGTGGATGTTCAGTCCCTTTGATTGGTTAATCGTTCAGCGAATATTTCGCGTTAATAAGTGGGATCACATACCGAGTCTTCCACCGAAGTGGGTGTAGGCCCAGCGGCCCTGGCGGCGGTCACAAACACGAGCGCCAGGAGGACTAGACGGCGAAAAGACAGCGCAGACATGTCTAAAGGAACGTGGTGATTGTGAGTAGCGAGCGAGAGGGTTTGTGAAAGGATCACGAACTGGTCACCGGAGAAGTGCTGGGTACCAAGGGTTCTTCGGAATATAGCTGACCAGAGTTGCCCGAAAAAAATTACCAGAAAATTTAATCTGGCAAGGTTGTGGCAAGGCGCTTATTCAAATGAACATGTGCTTCCGCGAGCCACATATATAGTTGGCTTTTCTCCTATGTTTTTGGAACAGTGACAGATAGACCTCCACAGACATTTTACGCAAGGTATGAACTCGTTTCATGACCTTTCACGACCCAGGTAGACCGCCAGATAAAAGGAGAACATGGAAAGCTAAGACTTGCTGGAAC